>OX387262.1:2433102-2437012 GCA_947562095.1 Branchellion lobata | reverse complement strand
GTGTGGTGTAGTGTGGTGTGGTGTGATGTGGTGTAGTGTGGTGTGGTGTGGTGTGGTGTGGTGTGGTGTGGGATAAAGTGTGGTATGGTGTAGTGTGATTTCAGATGGTATCCAATCGGTACATTCATTTGGACCGTTATCACACCATCACCACCACAACCACTACTACAATCACCATCCCCCCCCCCTCCGCCATCACAACAAATACAATAACAACCACCAATAAAACCACCACCATCACCCACCCAGGTGACAGGAAGTAGAACAAAGAGACCAAGACGACCACACAGATACAACACAATCACGCACGCACTCAACAACACACTCCTTCATCTCCACATCCACAAAACCATTGTTATTATTGTTTCTGTTATATATCTTTGTATATTTGTTTTTGTTGTTGTTTTTATTCAAATCTTTGTTCACGTTGTTCTTATTGTTGTTATTTTCATTTAAACTTTTGTTGTTTTTGTTGTCATCTTTATTGTTTTCCCTGTTGTTGTTGTTATTGTTGTTGTTAGATTTTTCATTGATGACGTTGTAGTTAAAATGTTTGTTAATTAAATAACTTCTAGAATAATTTCTGTTATCGTTGTGTTTGTTACTGTTGTTGTTATTGTGATTATTGTGAATTTTGTTATTGTTATTATTCGGGTTGTAGAAATTATTTTTAATTCTGTTGTTGATATTGTTATAATAATTATTGTTATTATTATTGTTTTTGTTGTAACGATGTTGATATTTCCGACAGAACTTCATGGAAACAGGCTCCCCTGTTCCTTCCACCAAACACTCCGCAAACCTTCTTTTCATTCCTTTCCCACACCTTTCCTTCCCTTCCCATCCTCTATCCTCCCCATCTTCATCCCATCCATCTCTTCTTCTTCCTCTTCCGCTTCCTCTTCCTTTTTCTCTTAACCCAATCCCATTTCTACGGTAAGAGGGATGGAAGTGCAAGTAATGGATGGATTGATGAATGGAGGAGTGGTGGGGCGAGTGGGTGTTGTGGTTCATGACGTCACAGTTACTCCATGGCGACCAGCTGATGACGTAATTTTGACACGACGTCATGTCAACACAGGTCTCAGTCTCCATCAGGTGCGGGCAACCGTTGTTGTTATTGTTTTCGTTGTTAAGGTTGTTATTAATATTTTTGTTGTTAATGTTGTTGTTGTTATTGATATCTTTGTTGTTTATCAAGTAACCTCTCTTGTTGAACTCTCTGTCCTTGGTAATCAAATAATCTTTTTTGTTGAAATTGTTGTTGTTGTTGTTGTTGTTGTTGTTGTTGTTGTTGCTTGAATAAAAACTTTTGTTGAAATTGTTGTTGTTGTTGTTGTTGCTTGAATAAAAGCTCTTGTTGAAATTAATGTTATGATTATTGTTATTCATCATCTTTTCATTAGTAATTTTTTTTATTTCGTTTCCTTGGAAACCGTATCGTATAATCTTCCTCTCCCTTCTTCTGGTGGCATTCCCCTTGCAATCCTGATTGGTTGGTAAGTAGGTTTACTTGATATAGATATTTGATCTGACTTAATTTGAGCAAATTGACATTAATTAAGAAGCACACTCAACTTAACAATTCAATCAGTGGACTTGACCCAAATAAGACCTGAACAAAGCTTAAAAAACGACATCTCACGTCATCTGACCCAATAAGTTTAAACTATCTGATCCAATTAACTTGATTTGACTCAATGTGACGCACTTAATTTGAGCTGACCCATTTAATTTGAGCTGACCCACTTAATTTGAGCTGACCCACTTAATTTGAGCTGACCCACTTAATTCGGTCTGACCCATTTAATTTGATTTGACCCATTTAATTTGACCTGACCCCCTTAACTTGACCTGCTTAGGACACCTGCTCCAGGCACTCCACACTCCAACGACACAGTCGTTCCAGCAGGCAATTCGGCACTTCCGTATGGTTGGAGGTTTCGTCCTTCTATCACACTTGTCTTTCTCTCCATATTCCTTCGTTCCATCCCCCCTCATCCTCACGCACCTGACATGCATGGATGGATGAATGGATGCATGGATGCCTGGATGGACGCATGGATGGATGCATGGATGAATGGATTGAAACGATGGATCAGTTGATGAAGGGATGGCTGCATGGATGGAAGGATGGATGGATGAATAGATGGATAGATGGATCGATGAATGGGTTGAAAGATAAAACGATAGAGATTTATGTATAAATAAGTGAATGAGAAAACCAATCAAAATATAAATAATTGGTGAAATGGGGTTGATAAGTGAGAAAAAAAAATGGAAAAAATATATAAAAAAATGAAAACAAATAAGTAATTTTGAACTTTGAGGGATGAAAAAACTAAAAAAATGGATGGATAGAAAAAGTGGATGGATAGAAAAAGCGGATGGATAGAAAATAAAAATAAAAAAAGAATAACTTGACGAATCTGCTCTGGAATCCCGGGCCACAGAGGTTGATGTGATAGGTGGTTGTCATGGAAACGGGGGTGCAAATGCTCCAGTCACCCTTCCACCACCGGAAGTGGTCGCATGACACGTGACACGGTCGTGTTTCTATTTCCTGTTTGCAGTTTTGCGCGCTTTTATGTCATTGTTGTCGTTCCGCTCGGGTGGCTTTGTGTCGTAGTGGGGTGTGGGTGTGGGAGATGGGTGGGTGTGGAGGATGGGTGGGTGTGGAGGATGGGTGGGTGTGGAGGATGGGTGGGTGTGGAGGATGGGTGGGTGTGGAAGATGGGTGGGTGTGGAAGATGGGTGGGTGTGAGATGGGTGGGTGTGGAAGATGGGTGGGTGTAGAAAATGGGTGGGTGTGGGATGGGTGGGTGTGGAGGATGGGTGGGTGTGGAGGATGGGTGGGTGTAGAAGATGGGTGAGTGTGGAGGATGGGTGGGTGTGGAGGATGGGTGGGTGTGGAGGATGGGTGGGTGTGGAGGATGGGTGGGTGTGGAGGATGGGTGGGTGTGGAAGATGGGTGAGTGTGGAGGATGGGTGGGTGTGGAGGATGGGTGAGTGTGGAGGATGGGTGGGTGTGGAGGATGGGTGAGTGTGGAGGATGGGTGGGTGTGGAGGATGGGTGGGTGTGGAGGATGGGTGGGTGTGGAGGATGGGTGGGTGTGGAAGATGGGTGAGTGTGGAGGATGGGTGGGTGTGGAGGATGGGTGAGTGTGGAGGATGGGTGGGTGTGGAGGATGGGTGAGTGTGGAGGATGGGTGGGTGTGGAGGATGGGTGAGTGTGGAGGATGAGTGGGTGTAGAAAATGGGTGGGTGTGGGATGGGTGGGTGTGGGATGGGTAGGTGTGGGATGGGTGAGTGTGGAAGATGGGTGGGTGTGGAAAATGGGTGGGTGTGGGATGAGTGGGTGTGGGGGATGGGTGCGTATGAGGTAGGTGGGTGTGGGATGGGTGGGTGTGGGATGGGTGGGTGTAGAGATGGGTGGGTGTGGGATGAGTGGGTGTGGGAGATGGATGGGTGTGAAATGGGTGAGTGTGGGGGGAAAGGTTAGTAAGTGTGGGTGAGTGTGTGGGTGGATGGGGGTGTAGGTGGTTAGGTTGGAGTGAAGTAAGTAGGTGTAGTGTAGGTTGGTCTGAGGTGAATGGGTGTGTGGATGGGTGTGTGTGGAGTGGGTAGGTGTAGGGTGAGTGATTGTGTAGGTGGGTGGGTGTGGGGCGAATGGGTGTGACGGTGATTGGTTGTTGGATGGGAGGTTGTGAGGGTGGAACGTTGGGGTGATGAGGGAGTGGGTTGATGGTGTGGTGTGGAGGTGACGGAATATAATGGCTGGGTGGAAAAGGGTGCATATGAAACTTCATTGATTTTTCAAACTTATCACTATCTTCTCCTTCCCACCTCACTCTTCTCTTTACCCTACTTTTCTACTCCACTCCAACCACTTTCTCTTTCATCCCACCTC
>OX387262.1:2413102-2428102 GCA_947562095.1 Branchellion lobata | reverse complement strand
CAAAACCAGCATGAAACCTTCAAAAACCCATCACAAAACTTTAAAAATCCAACACAAAGCCCCCACAAAACCCCCACAAAACCACCACAAAATCCCCACAAAACCACCATCAGACCACCACAAAACCATCATCAGACACCTACAAAGCCCCTACAAAGCCCCCTCAAAACCACCACAAAGCCACTACAAAACCACCACAAAACCACAACAAAACCACCACAAAACCACCACAAAAGCACCACCAACCTCTGATTCTGCTCCCCTCGCCACAGGGGGGTGTGTGGGGGAGACATAGGGACCACACCGACACCTTCCATGAAAGGTGCTTGCAATACTCCATACTGCTGCAGTGTCTGCTCTCATAAAGGTGTGGACAAGACCACATATGGGGGTTTTTGGGAACGGTTTTGATGTTGTTGTTGTTGTTGTTGTTGTTGACGTTGTTGCTGTTGATGTTTATAGGGTGACGTAGTATAAATCTTCTTCTTTCTTGCGTGGGCAGCTGAATGGTGTTGTCTGCGTGGTTGTTGTTGTTGTTGTTGTTTTTGTTGTTGTTGTTGTTGTTGTTGTTGTTTATCTTAAGCGCCTGAGGATAGTCCTCAGATGCGCTGAAGCTGGTTGTGGAAGGCGCACAAGTTCATCATAGTGTTGTTGGATGTGTGAATATTATTATTATTATTATTATTATTATTATTATTATTATTATTATTATTATTATTATTATTTTTATTATTATTATTATTATTATTATTATTATTATTATTATTATTATTATTATTATTATTATTATTATTATTATTATTATTATTATTATTATTATTATTATTATTATTATTATTATTATTATTATTATTATTATTATTATTATTATTATTATTATTATTATTATTATTATTATTATTATTATTATTATTATTATTATTATTATTATTTTTTTTTTTTTTTTTTTTATTATTATTATTATTATTATTATTATTATTATTATTATTATTATTATTATTATTATGATTATTATTATTATTATTATTATTATTATTATTGTTATTATTATTATTATGATTATTATTATTATTATTTTTATTATTATTATTTATATTATTATTATTATTATTATTATTATTATTATTATTATTATTATTATTATTATTATTATTATTATTATTATTATTATTATTATTATTATTATTATTATTATTATTATTATTATTATTATTATTATTATTATTATTATTATTATTATTATTATTATTATTATTATTATTATTATTATTATTATTATTATTATTATTATTATTATTATTATTATTATTATTATTATTATTATTATTATTATTATTATTATTATTATTATTATTATTATTATTATTATTATTATTATTATTATTATTATTATTATTATTATTATTATTATTATTATTATTATTATTATTATTATTATTATTATTATTATTATTATTATTATTATTATTATTATTATTATTATTATTATTATTATTATTATTATTATTATTATTATTATTATTATTATTATTATTATTATTATTATTATTATTATTATTATTATTATTATTAATATTATCATTATTACTATTATTGTTATTATTATTATTATTATTATTATTATTGGTTGTGTGTTTGCCCTTAGTGTTGTTGGAGGTTAAGATGTTATGGTTACAGACGTGACAGCACCAATTTACGTGTGGTGCATAGCGGGAGACATTAGCACATTTCCTGTGGGAGATGCCACCGCAACTATGACACCTGATGGCAATGCTGTTCAGTGTCATTTTCTTATTGCAGACATAGCATTGTTTTTTTTTGTTCCTATCGCCTGCGTGATTGTTGGAGTCGCGAGTCCAGCGCAGGGCCTGCAGTTGAGTTCTCTTTTTGTTTCGAGTAAGGCCAGAGCAAGTCCTGTGGTATGGCTGGCTGCAGCTTGAACAGGTGATGGGGGTGATGTCACGTCTGATTGTCTTAGTGCATCCTCGTACACTGGCCCGGGGTTTACCTCGACGTTGCCCGCCCTCAAGAGGAGAGACCGGAGGTACAGGGCGGGATGTGCACCTTCGGCTATTGAAAAAAGGGAGGTGGGAATGGAGGGGGTTTGTAGTTTGCGCCTTCCACAGCGCAGCTTGGTCGATGAGTTGGTTGGGTTCGAATGTCGCCACTTGGCGGCATCTCGTTGGACACCACGTGAAGGTCCCAACTCTTGTCCAACGTTGTTGTTGTTGTTGTTGTTGTTGTTGTTGTTGTTGTTGTTGTTGTTGTTGTTGTTTTTGTTGAAAAAAGTTACTTAATTCTTCAAATTGAAAAAAAAGTTATTTCAAATGAAATTAAAATATTTGAAACTTTTGAAATTGAAGTAAAAATTCAACTCGAAAAAGTTGTTCATTCAATTTCAAATTTCAAAAAAGTGAAAAAATTGAAAAAACCTAATTAAAATAAAAAAAATAATTTTAAAAATTGAAACAATAATTAATTTGAAAAAAAATTCAATTGAAAAAAAATTTAGATAAAAAATAGTGAATAAATTAAAGAATCTCTTGAAATCAACACAAACGGAAACGGAAAGACACTCACGAGGCAGGCACGTGATTGGACAAGGTGACCAATCAGTGAACTGGCTGACCACACAGCTCCGCCCACATTGCAGTTTGCAAGGCATCTTATTGGCTGGCTTTGTGAGGCTGGAACACCTGATTGGTAGGAGGAGGAAAAGAAGAAAGGTGGAGTAAAAGAAAAAAAGAATAAAAGGAAAGATGAAGAAAAGAAGAAAAAATAAAAATTAGAGAAAAAAATTAAAAAAATAAATAAAAAAGAAAAAAAAGAAAAAAAAGAGAAGAATTAAAGAAAAAATAAAAAATGAATAATGATGGGCATGTTAATTTGGGGGTTTGTTTGATTGACAATATTTTTTATGACGTAACAATAAAATAATTATGACGTAAAAGCAAGGGTTATTGTGACATGATAACTAGGTCATTATGACTCATCAATAACCCACTTTGATCGGCGGGTTTTCTTGTTTCCCTCCACACACCACACCTCTCTCTCCATCCACCCATCCCCCCCACACCCCTCCCTTTCCAACCATCTACTTCCGCTGTCAGTGGAAACGCAAATCCCCCAATCCGAAACTCGCCATTGGCGGATTGGGGAACGGTGGATCGGGCATGGGAGTTTGTCGACAGCCAATCGTAAGTGAGAACAGTCTTTACCGCCTTTTGATTGGTTGAAAGTGTGTGGAAAGTTGGATATTTTTGAGTATTTGGATTTGAATTTTTCAATTTGAAGTGAACCAAAACATCAGAACCACGACAGAACCCCAAAAGTTATAAACCCTTTCCCCTTTCAAAATCCCCAACCTATAAACCCCCATCAAACCTCCAAATACCCAAAATCACTCAACCCCACACCAAACCCCCACCAACCCCCTCTCCCCCCCAACCCTCCACCAATCCCCCACCAACTTCTTACTAATCCCACCCAATCCCACACCAAACCCCCACCAACCCCCCAACAACCACCCACCAACCCCCACCAACCCCCCACCAACCCCCCAACAACCACCCACCAACCCCCACCAACCCCCACCAACCCCCCAACAACCCCCACCAACCCCCCACCAACCCCCCACCAACCCCCACCAACCCCCTCTAACCTTTAGCGGCAGTAGCTAAAATCTCTCGATACCTGGTTCTATAGCGTGGTTGTCGCCTCGAAAAACCACCACCACCATCATCATCATCATCATCATCATCATCATCATCATCGTCGTCGTCGTCTTCTTCACCACCACTTTTGAAGCCATTTTCACACCTCGACCACACTGACCACTCGGAGAGTTTGCAGTCGTGGCTGCATGTTGTGGTGCATACTTGAAAGCTGAGTGGCTTGTCCATGAGGGAACAAAAACCCTCTGGCACTCTTGCCTGTTGAGTGGTTTTTGGGGTGGAGTTTGGAAGGTTTTTGGGGTGGATTTTGAAAGGGTTTTTGGGATGGATTTTGAAGGGGTTTTTGGGATGGATTTTGAAGGGGTTTTTGGGATGGATTTTGAAGGGGTTTTTGGGATGGATTTTGAAAGGGTTTTTGGGATGGATTTTGAAGGGTTTTTTTAGTGAGTTTTTTGGGGGTTTTTTGGTTTTTTGAAAATTTTTGTTTTTTTTTTGGGATGATTTTTGAGATTTTTTGATATTCTCTTTAGAATATTCGGATAGTTTTCAATGCTTGTTTTTTGTTTTCGTGGCAAGGGGTGAAAAAATTGGGTGTTTTCATGAACTTTTGTGAATCTTTGAATGTTTCGGTGGGTTTGGAGGGGGGTTTGAATGGGTTGAAAGAGATGGGACGAGTTTTTGCGTTGAATTTATTTTGTTTTTCGGGCTTTTAAAAAGTTATGGTGGTTTGTGGTGAAGTTTGGTAGTTTGTGGTGATGTTTGTGGTTTGTGGTGATGTTTGGTGGTTTGTGGTAAAATTTGGTGGTTTGTGGTGAAATTTGGTGGTTTGTGGTGATGTTTGGTGGTTTGTGGTGATGTTTGGTGGTTTGTGGTGATGTTTGGTGGTTTGTGGTGATGTTTGGTGGTTTGTGGTGATGTTTGGTGGTTTGTGGTAAAGTTTGGTGGTTTGTGGGGAAGTTTGTGGTTTGTGGTGATGTTTGGTGGTTTGTGGTAAAGTTTGGTGGTTTTTGGTGAAGTTTGGTGGTTTGTGGTGATGTTTCGTGGTTTGTGGTGATGTTTGGTGGTTTGTGGTGATGTTTGGTGGTTTGTGGTGATGTTTGGTGGTTTGTGGTGATGTTTGGTGGTTTGTGGTGATGTTTGGTAATTTGTGGTGATGTTTGGTGGTTTGTGGTGATGTTTCGTGGTTTGTGGTGATGTTTGGTGGTTTGTGGTGATGTTTCGTGGTTTGTGGTGATGTTTGGTGGTTTGTGGTGATGTTTGGTGGTTTGTGGGGATGTTTGGTGGTTTGTGGTGATGTTTGGTGGTTTGTGGGGATGTTTGGTGGTTTGTGGTGATGTTTGGTGGTTTGTGGTGATGTTTGGTGGTTTGTGGTGATGTTTCGTGGTTTGTGGTGATGTTTGGTGGTTTGTGGTGATGTTTGGTGGTTTGTGGTGATGTTTGGTGGTTTGTGGGGATGTTTGGTGGTTTGTGGTGATGTTTGGTGGTTTGTGGGGATGTTTGGTGGTTTGTGGTGATGTTTGGTGGTTTGTGGGGATGTTTGGTGGTTTGTGGTGATGTTTGGTGGTTTGTGGTGATGTTTGGTGGTTTGTGGTGATGTTTCGTGGTTTGTGGTGATGTTTGGTGGTTTGTGGTGATGTTTCGTGGTTTGTGGGGATGTTTGGTGGTTTGTGGTGATGTTTGGTGGTTTGTGGGGATGTTTGGTGGTTTGTGGTGATGTTTGGTGGTTTGTGGTGATGTTTGGTGATTTGTGGTGATGTTTGGTGGTTTGTGGGGATGTTTGGTGGTTTGTGGTGATGTTTGGTGGTTTGTGGTGATGTTTGGTGGTTTGTGGTGATGTTTGGTGGTTTGTGGTGATGTTTGGTGGTTTGTGGGGTTGTTTGGTGGTTTGTGGTGATGTTTGGTAGTTTTTGGTGATGTTTGGTGGTTTGTGGTGATGTTTGGTGGTTTGTGGTGATGTTTGGTGGTTTGTGGTGAAATTTGGTGGTTTGTGGTGATGTTTGGTGGTTTGTGGTGATGTTTGGTGGTTTGTGGTGATGTTTGGTAGTTTGTGGTGATGTTTGGTGGTTTGTGGTGATGTTTGGTGGTTTGTGGTGATGTTTGGTGGTTTGTGGTGATGTTGGGTGGTTTGCAAAAACCCGCTCACCCCTCTCAGGTTGAAACAACCAGACTCCACTGCCATTTCACCCTCGAACTCACAATCCTCCTCTTCCTTCCTCATCCACTCCTCTCTTTCATTCTTCATTCTTTCTTCGTTATCTTCTTTTCTCTTTCTATCTTCCTCTTTTTTCATTTCATTCATTTTTACAATTTCTTGAATTCCAGAATAATCCTCCATGGCGTCATAACTATTTTCGTACTCAGCATCATCATCGTCGCCTCCATCATCGTCGTCTTTATTGCCATCAGCTGTCTTGATCTTGTTATAATACTCATTTTTAGTATATTTATTGTACTGGTTGCTGTAGTAGTTTTTATTGTTGTTTTTGTTGTTGTTTTTGTTGTTGTTGTTGTTGTTGTTGTTGTTGTTGTTGTTGTTGTTGTTGTTGTTGTTGTTGTTTTGATCACCACCACCACGACCACCTTTCACACACTCGCCCCTTCCCACCTCCCTCCACACATAACACCTCACGTGACCACATGACCTCGACTCCTCCATCTTCACAACTCCAGATATTCTGTCTAGACGGTGAATGATATCGTCCAATCTAATCTAATCTAATCTAATCTAATCTAATCTAATCTAATCTAATCTAATCTAATCTAATCTAATCTAATCTAATCTAATCTAATCTAATCTAATCTAATCTAATCTAATCTAATCTAATCTAATCTAATCTAATCTAATCTAATCTAATCTAATCTAATCTAATCTAATCTAATCTAATCTAATCTAATCTAATCTAATCTAATCTAATCTAATCTAATCTAATCTAATCTAATCTAATCTAATCTAATCTAATCTAATCTAATCTAATCTAATCTAATCTAATCTAATCTAATCTAATCTAATCTAATCTAATCTAATCTAATCTAATCTATTCTAATCTAATCTAATCTAATCTAATCTAATCTAATCTAATCTAATCTAATCTAATCTAATCTAATCTAATCTAATCTAATCTAATCTAATCTAATCTAATCTAATCTAATCTAATCTAATCTAATCTAATCTAATCTAATCTAATCTAATCTAATCCACTTCAATCTAATCTAATCAAGAAATTTGTGTCACACCCTTTAGCACTATGTTCAAAAAGACGTTCGTCTAGACAACGAGATTATTGTCTAGACAGTAAGAGATTATAGTCTATACCATGGTAGGTTATGGTACAGATTATGGGAGATTATGGTCTAGACTATGGATGATTATGGTACAGATTATGGGAGATTATGGTCTAGACTATGGATGATTATGGTACAGATTATGGGAGATTATGGTCTAGACTATGGATGATTATGGTACAGATTATGGGAGATTATGGTCTAGACTATGGAAGATTAGACTGGATTAGTTCAGAAAGTTTACAAAACATTGAAAAAGCAAGAGAAAATAATATTAGGCTGACGGGTGTAATTACTTGACAACAACAACAACAACAACAACAACAACAACAACAACAACAACAACAACAACAACAACAACAACAATAATAATAATAATAATAAAAATAACAATAATAATAATAATAATAATAATAATAATAATAATAATAATAATAATAATAACAATCAAAATAAAATGAAGAAAAAAAAAAAAATAATGGAAATAAGAACAACAACAACACTCACCATTCAACAAGACCCTTCTGCTCCTGAAGCTTTCAGCTGCAAGGTTGTTGTTGAGTTGTTGTAATTTTGTTGTTGTGTTTTTACCTTTTTGTTGTTTTTTTTGTAACTTTGTACTGTGTTGTTGCTGTTTTTGTTGTTGTAATGTAGTAATGCTGTGTTGTTGTCATGTTGTTGTTGTGAAGTTGTAATGTTGTTGTTGTGATGTCGTAATGTTTTTGTTGTTGTGTTTTTATGTTGTTAATGTTGTTGTGTTTTTATGTTGTTCATGTTTTTGAGTTTTCATGTTGTTGTAATGTTGTAATGCTGTAATGTTGTAAGTCCACATTTTGCATTTAATTGTCAATGTTTATGATATCTCGAATATCCATGTATAATATTTGTTTTTGTAGTTTTAATTTATAGTATTTTCATAATTAATTATTTTATTGGGAAAGTTGTATGTTGTTGAAAAACACAAAACAACACATGACAACAAAAAAAATTCGTTGGAAATCATGCCAACACACAGCAACACACAGCAACACACAGCAACACACAGCAACACACAGCAACACACAGCAACACACAGCAACACACAGCAACACACAAAAACACACAGCAACACACAGCAACACACAGCAACACACAGCAACACACAGCAACACACAGCAACACACAGCAACACACAGCAACACACAGCAACACACAGCAACACACAGCAACACACAGCAACACACCATGCTTCTCCTTGAGAACGCACTTGTGGAACGCACACGAAGTCCACCGACTCCATTCTGTCAGTATCCCTCCACCACCCCCTCTTCCACCACCCCCTCTTTCACCACCCTCTCCTCCACCACCCTCTCTTCCACCACCCCCTCTTCCACCACCCTCTCCTCCACCACCCCCTCTTCCACCACCCTCTCTTTCATCACCCCCTTTCTTTCCACCCTTTTTCCAACTTTTTCTACCATCCTTCTCATCTCTTCCATTTTCATAACTTTTATTATTTTCACCATCCTCACCATCACCATCATTTTTACTACTCTTTTCATTATTATTATCCCTATTTCCACCATACAAACCCACAACTCCTCCACAATTTCCTTCATGATTTTCACTATTTCCACCACACTTTTCATCATAATCGGCACCATAATTTTCATCATTTTTACTTTTGTCACTATCATTTTCACCATACCTTTCACCACCCACCCCACAGGCGATTTGACACATCCTGGTGTGTGTGGGAGGTCTCATCAAACATTTCGAGTCGGCTACAGGAACCACGTCTGTTGGATAGTGGCTGTTTCGTCACGCCATACCACGCCACACCAAACTACACCACACCACACCACACCACACCACACCAAACCACACCACACCATACCACACCACACCACACCACACCACACCACACCACACCACACCACATCACACCACACCACACCACACCACACCACACCACACCACACCACACCACACCACACCACACCAAACCACACCACACCACACCACACCACACCACATCACACCACACCACACTACACTACACCACACTACACCACACCACACCACACCACACTGCACCACACTACCCTAGACCACACCACACTACACTACACCACACCACACCATACCACACTACACCACGCCACACCACACCACACAACACCACACCACACTACACTACACCACACCACACCACACCACACCACACCACACCACACTCACCTGATATTCTCACACATATAACTGTCCTCAACTGAAAACCTTTTATACAGCTTGTATCATCATCATCATCATCATCATCATCATCATCATCATCATCATCATCATCATCATCATCATCATCATCATCATCATCATCATCATCATCATCATCATCATCATCATCATCATCATCATCATCATCATCATCATCATCATCATAATCATCATCATCATCATCATCATCATCATCATCATCATCATCATCATCATCATCATCATCGTCATTATCATCTTTTTTTTCGATTCTCTTCAAACCAGGATTGGTGTTGTATTTGTTGTTATCTTTGTTGTATATATATTTTATGTTGTTGTTGTCGCTTTGTCTTCTTTGTCGCTTATTATCATTGTTACGGTTATCAAAATTACTATTTTTATTGTTATTATTTATAGTATTATTATAATTAACATTTTTATTATCCGTATATACAGTATTATTGTTCATTTTATTATTATCATTATTACTCACATTATTATTATCAATATTATTATTACTATTTTCTTTATTATTTTTATTTTTTATTTTTTTATTATTATTATTATTATTATTATTTTTTTTATTACTACTACTATTACTACTACTACTAATATTACTACTACTACTACTACTACTACTACTACTACTACTACTACTACTACTACTACTACTACTACTACTACTACTACTATAATTATGACTATTGTCGAATTGACAATCACCCCATTCGCCACTCAGCCATGAATACCTGTGAGGGGGTGAAAAGGAAAGGTGGGAGAGGGAGGAGAGGTGGAAAGGTGAAAAGGGGGAAAAGAAGAAGGATGGAAGGGAAGGAGAAAAAAAGAGATGGGTGGAAAAGAGAGAAGGGGGAGGATGGAAGGAGGGAAGGGGGAGGATGGAAGGAGGGAAGGGGGAGGATGGAAGGAGGGAAGGGGGAGGGTGGAAGGAGGGAAGGGGGAGGGTGGAAGGAGGGAAGGGGGAGGGTGGAAGGAGGGAAGGGGGAGGATGGAAGGAGGGAAGGGGGAGGATGGAAGGAGAGAAGGGGGAGGGTGGAAGGAGGGAAGGGGGAGGGTGGAAGGAGGGAAGAGGGAGGGTGGAAGGAGAGAAGGGGGAGGATGGAAGGAGGGAAGGGGGAGGATGGAAGGAGAGAAGGGGGAGGATGGAAGGAGGGAAGGGGGAGGGTGGAAGGAGGGAAGGGGGAGGGTGGAAGGAGGGAAGGGGGATGGTGGAAGGAGGGAAGGGGGAGGATGGAAGGAGAGAAGGGGGAGGATGGAAGGAGGGAAGGGGGAGGGTGGAAGGAGGGAAGGGGGAGGGTGGAAGGAGGGAAGAGGGAGGGTGGAAGGAGGGAAGGGGGAGGATGGAAGGAGAGAAGGGGGAGGATGGAAGGAGGGAAGGGGGAGGATGGAAGGAGGGAAGGGGGAGGATGGAAGGAGGGAAGGGGGAGGATGGAAGGAGGGAAGGGGGAGGATGGAAGGAGGGAAGGGGGAGGATGGAAGGAGGGAAGGGGGAGGATGGAAGGAGGGAAGGGGGAGGATGGAAGGAGGGAAGGGGGAGGATGGAAGGAGGGAAGGGGGAGGGTGGAAGGAGGGAAGGGGGAGGGTGGAAGGAGGGAAGAGGGAGGGTGGAAGGAGGGAAGGGGGAGGGTGGAAGGAGGGAAGGGGGAGGGTGGAAGGAGGGAAAAGGGAGGGTGGAAGGAGGGAAGGGGGAGGGTGGAAGGAGGGAAGAGGGAGGGTGGAAGGAGGGAAAAGGGAGGGTGGAAAGAGGGAAGGGGGAGGGTAGAAGGAGGGAAGGGGGAGGATGGAAGGAGGGAAGGGGGAGGATGGAAGGAGGGAAGGGGGAGGATGGAAGGAGGGAAGGGGGAGGGTGGAAGGAGGGAAGGGGGAGGGTGGAAGGAGGGAAGAGGGAGGGTGGAAGGAGGGAAGGGGGAGGGTGGAAGGAGGGAAGAGGGAGGGTGGAAGGAGGGAAGGGGGAGGGTGGAAGGAGGGAAGAGGGAGGGTGGAAGGAGGGAAGGGGGAGGGTGGAAGGAGGGAAGAGGGAGGGTGGAAGGAGGGAAAAGGGAGGGTGGAAAGAGGGAAGGGGGAGGGTAGAAGGAGGGAAAGGGGAGGGTGGAAGGAGGAAAGGGGGAGGGTGGAAGGAGAGAAGGGGGAGGGTGGAAGGAGGAAAGGGGGAGGGTGGAAGGAGGGAAGGGGGAGGGTGGAAGGAGGGAAGGGGGAGGGTGGAAGGAGGGAAGAGGGAGGGTGGAAGGAGAGAAGGGGGAGGATGGAAGGAGGGAAGGGGGAGGGTGGAAGGAGGGAAGGGGGAGGATGGAAGGAGGGAAGGGGGAGGATGGAAGGAGGGAAGGGGGAGGATGGAAGGAGGGAAGGGGGAGGATGGAAGGAGGGAAGGGGGAGGGTGGAAGGAGGGAAGGGGGAGGATGGAAGGAGGGAAGGGGGAGGATGGAAGGAGGGAAGAGGGAGGGTGGAAGGAGGGAAGGGGGAGGGTGGAAGGAGGGAAGAGGGAGGGTGGAAGGAGGGAAGGGGGAGGGTGGAAGGAGGGAAGAGGGAGGGTGGAAGGAGGGAAGGGGGAGGGTGAAAGGAGGGAAGAGGGAGGGTGGAAGGAGGGAAAAGGGAGGGTGGAAAGAGGGAAGGGGGAGGGTAGAAGGAGGGAAAGGAGAGGGTGGAAGGAGGAAAGGGGGAGGGTGGAAGGAGAGAAGGGGGAGGGTGGAAGGAGGAAAGGGGGAGGGTGGAAGGAGGGAAGGGGGAGGGTGGAAGGAGGGAAGGGGGAGGGTAGAAAGAAGGAAGGGGGAGGGTGGAAGAAGAGAAGGGGGAGGGTGGAAGGAGAGAAGGGGGAGGGTGGAAGGAGAGAAGGGGGAGGGTGGAAGGAGGGAAGAGGGAGGGTAGAAAGAAGGAAGGGGGAGGGTGGAAGGAGAGAAGGGGGAAGGTGGAAGGAGGGAAGGGGGAGGGTGGAAGGAGGGAAGGGGGAGGGTGGAAGGAGGGAAGGGGGAGGGTGGAAGGAGGGAAGGGGGAGGGTGGAAGGAGGGAAGGGGGAGGGTGGAAGAAGAGAAGGGGGAGGGTGGAAGGAGGGAAGGGGGAGGGTGGAAGGAGGGAAGGGGGAGGGTGGAAGAAGAGAAAGAGTAAAGTGGTGCAAAAGGGTTGTGGAAGAAAAGTGCATACAAATCACTGTGACAAGCACAACCTACTTGGAACAATCATCTTCTTCATCACCATCCTCGAGCATCTTCTTCTTCCTCCTCCTCTTCAGCTTCTTAGTCATTCTTACAACGCTGTGATGCATTGAACCCATCCATTTTGTTTCAAAATCCAATCCACTTTTAAACTTGTGAGTTGGGTTAAATCCACTTTTGGATTTGTGATTAAAATGGAATCCATTTTTAGCGACACACGTGGGTCGCGTAAAAAGCACGTGGTTCAACCATGTGTTCAAACCAGAAAGTCTTATTTGATGTTGATGATGGTGAAGAGGAAGAGGATGATGGTGAGGAGGATGAGAATGAGGATGATGATGAGGAGGATGGTGAGGATGTTGATGAAGAGGATGAGCGGAAGGATGGTTGTAGGCAAGTTTCTTGGCATAGAATTGAGATTCTTCGTAATGGGACCATGGACCAAACACTTTTCCATCTTCTTCCTCTTCCTCTTCGTCCTTTTTTTCCTCTTTCTCTTCCTCCTTTCCTTTTCCTTCTTCCTTCTCTTTTTCCCCATCAGGAGTACAGTATTCACTCCCCCCACTTTTTCCTTTCAACCAGTCCAGAAACCTCACAGCTGAGGTTCGAGTCCCGAGGGTGCATGGTTGAGGTGGTGGGTGGCTTAAGTGGTTGTGCGAAATACATTTTATAAATAAAATCTGATAGTTTTCAAGGGTGCAGGAATATTTCATAAGCATAACATAATTTTCAATTATAAATAAATTTTTATTTATAATTTTTTAAAATTATGAAATAAAAATAGAAAAATAAATCCAATCTCTTATTTAATTTCAAAATCTCTTATTTAATTTTAGTTTTAGAAATGAGAGTAGGTAAAAAATAAAAAAAAATTAATAAAAAAAAGCGTTATTTTAAAAAGAAGTTGAAAAAAAACATATATATATATATATATATATATATATATATATATATATATATATATATATATATATATATATATATATATATATATATATATATATATATATATATATATATATATATATATATATATATATATATATATATATATATATATTTCAACACACTGACAATGGCAACTAACATGGAAAAGGTAAGATACAGGCAACATCATCCTCGTCATCCTCGTCATCATCATCATCCTCGTCCTCGTCATCATCATCATCATCCTCGTCATCATCATCCTCGTCATCATCATCCTCATCATCATCATCATCCTCATCATCATCATCATCTTCTTCTTCTTTTTCTTCCTCCCCCTCTTCATTAAAAATTCCATCTTCGTTGTAATCCTTTTGTGGTAAAACACAGATTTCTTTTGTTGTAGGTGCATTGTTGTTATTGTCGTAGTTTTTTTTTATATTATAATTATTTTTATTAATATTATAATTATTTTTATTAATATTATTTCTATTTTTTTCATTTTTATTTTTATTTTTATCATTATCATTATTTCTATTATTGTAGATTTTATTGATATTTGAACTATTATTATTATTATTATTATTATTATTATTATTATTATTATTATTATTATTATTATTATTATTATTATTATTATTATTATTATTATTATTATTATTATTATTATTATTATTATTATTATTATTATTATTATTATTATTATTATTATTATTATTATTATTATTATTATTATTATTATTATTATTATTATTATTATTATTATTATTATTATTATTATTATTATTATTATTATTATTATTATTATTATTATTATTATTATTATTATTATTATTATTATTATTATTATTATTATTATTATTATTATTATTATTATTATTATTATTATTATTATTATTATTATTATTATTATTATTATTATTATTATTATTATTATTATTATTATTATTTTTATTATTATTATTATTATTTATATTATTATTATTATTATTAGTATTATTATTAGTATTATTATTATTATTATTATTTTTATTATTATGTCTATTGATGTTATCATTTTTATTTTTAATTTTAGTTCTGTTGTTATTATTATTTTTATTGTTGTTGTTGTTGTTTTTTTTAATGTTTTTGTTGTTGTTTATAATTGACGAGATGACTCTGTTCACACCCCCCCACTTTCCTCCCCCTCTTTTCCTGAGAGGTTGCCATTAAATAATTTCTTCTTGTCAACTCATCCATCCATCCATCCTTCTTCCATCTATCCATCCTTCCTTCCATCAATCTTTCCATCCATTCATCCATCTTTCCATCCATTTATCCATCTTTCCATCCATTTATCCATCTTTCCATCTATTTATCCATCTTTCCATCCATTTATCCATCTTTCCATCCATTTATCCATCTTTCCATCCATTTATCCATCTTTCCATCCATTTATCCATCTTTTCATCCATTTATCCATCTTTTCATCCATTTATCCATCTTTTCATCCATTTATCCATCTTTTCATCCATTTATCCATTCAAGCATCCATCTATGAAGTTATTTTTCCAATCCATAAACATTTCCATGAATCTATCCACTCATTTATCCATCTATTTATTCATCCATCCCTCCACTCAATCATCCATCTTTTCATTTATCCATTCATTCATCCATCCATCCATCTATTTAGTTATCAATCTATTTATTCATTCATTCTTCCATTCATTCATTCATCCATT
>OX387262.1:2408102-2410602 GCA_947562095.1 Branchellion lobata | reverse complement strand
ACTCTTCAAATCTATAACTAATGAATTCACTTTTAAACTTTTTCGAACCTGGTGCTTTCATGGGAGGAACAGGCATTATAATTCTGTTATTGTTATCATTATTCCTTCTATTATTTGTGTTATTATTATTATTATTATTATTATTATTATTATTATTATTATTATTATTATTATTATTATTATTATTATTATTATTATTATTATTATTATTATTATTATTATTATTATTGTTATTATTATTATTATTATTATTATTATTATTATTATTATTATTAATTTCATTATTAATGTTTTTATTGTTATACTTGAAAATGCAGGAAGTGGCGCATTTGAGAACGCACAACTTCCGCTTTATCGGCTTCCTGCTTACGTCAAATGCCTTGTTGTTGTTGATGATGTTGTTGTTTATTTTTTTTTTGTTTTTCATTTTTTCTACTTTGGTGATATTTATTACTTTGTTGATGTTGTTGTCATCGAATTTGACATCATCAACATTGACGTCATAACCATCAACGTCATCGTCGTCACCACGACAACGACTCACACACGTGACTTTCCTCACTTTGATCCCCACCCTGTTACCATAGAAAGCATACTTGTTATTGTGTTTCCTGTTTAAGTGTTCGTTGTCGAAGGGCAAACACAAGGACCATCTTGAAACTTTCCAAACATGTGAGTTGTGTAGAAATGATGTCAACTTGTTGTTGATGACGTCATCTTCCTTTTTGTTATTCTTATTTTTATTGTTGTTTTTGTTTCTATAACGAATGTTCATATGTTTGTTTTTATAATTGTTGTTGTTCCTTTTATTATCATTTTTGTTACTATTATCATTATTATTATTATTAATACTATATTTATTATTATTATTATTATTCTCATTATAATAATAATATTTATTTTTATTGTTTTTGTTGAGCGAAGCGTGTTCTGCACTGTTGCCAGCAACTACGATGTCTTCATATCGAGCCTCCTTATTCCTCGTGTGAGTGACTTGGAGGTGTGAGGAGGTTTTATGGACATTACTCTTGTAATTCAATATAAAAAATACTTTTTCAATTTTTATTGCGAAAAACGAAAAAAAAATTTATTAGTGAAAAAAACAAGTGAAAAATATTTTTTGAATGAATAAAAGTCTATGGAAGTTTTTTTTGATGTTTTACTATTTTTGTTAGTGCGCCATAACAACATCAAACAAAAAAATAAACAAACACTGAAAACAAAAAAAAGTGATTAAAAAAACTAAAAAAAGATTAGAAAACAAAATAAAAACAATTAAAAAGTGAAAAAATTAATAAATAAATTGGAAAAAGACCAAAAAAAAAACAAAAAAACAAAAAACGCATTGATAACAACGATGACAGTTAAAAAACAATAACAATGACAATGGCGAGAGATATAAAATAAAAATAAAAATAAAAACACCTCAGAAGAACTCGAAAAAAACCTAAATAAAAAAAAGAATCGAATAAATATGGAAAAATAATTGAATAGGAAAAAACTAAATCCCAAATAATAAAAACAAAAATAGTAATAATATTGATAATAAATTTTAAAAAATGAAAATATTGTAAAACTTATGAAAAACTATCATAGCAAGCTTCAATATTTGAAAGCAATATTTGAAATGAAAATTTAAAAAAAAAATTAAAAAACATTGAGAATGGAAAAACTAAAACAAAATGAGTCGGAATAAAAAATAAACAGCGTTAAAAAACAAAAAAATAAAAACACAATACATAAAAAAGAAATAAATAAAAACAAACAAAACAGAAACAAAAAAATAAAGAAAAAAAACGTAACAAAAACGTTTCTTCCATAATTTCACGACAATGGTGAGGTAGAAAAATATCGTTTTTTCAAGACGCCATCAAAATTATACGTTTCAAAGAAAAAAACAATAATATTCATTAAAAAAAATTATTTTGAAAAAAAATGAAAATAGATTTTTGAATTTAAAAAAATATTTTTTTATAGACTTTGAAAATGTTTCTTGATGAAAAAAGAAAAAAAGTTGAGATATAATTCAGAAAAATATGAGAATGATCAGAAAAACAATGAAAAACGAAAAAAATGATAATGAACTATAAATAAATAAATAAATAAAAAATAATGAAAAAAAAAAGCAAAATTAATGAAAAAAAATAAAAAACAAAAATAAAAAACTAAAAAAAATATATAAAAAAACTGTATAGAATATTGCTGTGAGACGATTATGAAAACTTAAAAATAACAACAAAAATTTAAATTTTTGAATAAAACAAGATAAAAAAATATATATACAAACTACAAAAACTTGAAAGACAGAAAAATGATATTGAAAATGAAACTGGAACAAAAATTATTGAAAAAATTAAGCCATTAAAATATGAAAAAATTAATTTAGAAAAAATAATTTTTTGAAAAATACTTCAAAAAACCAAAAATAAAAAAAACGTAATTTTGAAAAAAATGAATTAGAAAAAAACGAATTAAAAAAAATAAATGAGAAAAAAGCACT
>OX387262.1:2368414-2395914 GCA_947562095.1 Branchellion lobata | reverse complement strand
CGTTTGGTGGGTTGAGGGGCGTTTGGTGGGTTGAGGGGCGTTTGGTGGGTTGAGGGGCGTTTGGTGGGTTGAGGGGCGTTTGGTGGGTTGAGGGGCGTTTGGTGGGTTGAGGGGCGTTTGGTGGGTTGAGGGGCGTTTGGTGGGTTGAGGGGCGTTTGGTGGGTTGAGGGGCGTTTGGTGGGTTGAGGGGCGTTTGGTGGGTTGAGGGGCGTTTGGTGGGTGGTGGGGAGGTTTGTTGGATGGTGGGGAGGTTTGGTGGGTGGTGGGGAGGTTTGGTGGGTGGTGGGGAGATTTGGTGGGTGGTGGGGAGGTTTGGTGGGTGGTGGGAAGGTTTGGTGAATGGTGAGGAGGTTTGGTGGGTGGTGGAGAGGTTTGGTGGGTGGTGGGGAGGTTTGGTGGGTGGTGGGGAGGTTTGGTGGGTTGAGGGGCGTTTGGTGGGTGGTGGGGAGGTTTGGTGGGTGGTGGGGAGGTTTGGTGGGTGGTGGGGAGGTTTGGTGGGTGGTGGGGAGGTTTGGTGGGTGATGAGGAGGTTTGGTGGGTGGTGAGGAGGTTTGGTGGGTGGTGGAGAGGTTTGGTGGGTGGTGGGGAGGTTTGGTGAATGGTGAGGAGGTTTGGTGGGTGGTGGGGAGAAGTTTGGTGGAATAAAGGGCAGTTTGGTGGGGTGTGTAGAGGTCTGGTGGGGGTTTTGGTTGGGTGAAAAAAGGTTTGATGGGGGGGTTTGATGTGGGGGGGAGCTGAATAGGGTGGTTCATAGAAAAATTGTTGAAGAGAAAAAGTGGGTTAGTGGATGAAGGGAAAGGGTGGTGTGAAATACAAAAAGATGCATTGAAAGTTACCTTGTAATCACCAAAAACTGCTCGTAGAACTTCCAAAACTGCCTGAAAAGCATCGAACATAACAAAATTCACAAAAACCTCAAATATCTTAACAACACCCCAAACCCCAAAAGAACCCAAATAAGCACATAAAACATAAAAACCATCCAAAAACTCCTTAAAACTCTCAAAAACCCCGAACCCCCCAAAAAGCCCTTCAGAACCCACGAAAGCCGTCTTCTTCACCTTGTACTTGATTTCTTCCAGGGTTCCATCAACCACCTTCATTTGACACGAGAGGGCGCCATTGGCGTATAACCTCAGCCTCTTCACCAAAAACACCTCAATGGGGACTGGCTTGTCAATAATGACGTAGTCCTGACGAGGACTTGTCAGTGTCACCTGTCTCTTCGAACCTTTGGGAATTTTAAGGGAGTTGAGATGTTTGGAGTTTTCTTTGGGGTTTTAGTGTTTAATTTCTGAAAAGTTTTCAGGGGGTTTGTTGAGTTTTTTGGGTTTTTAAATTTTTGATAGTTTTTGGAGGAATAGGAATTCTGATCGTGAAATTATAATTTCCTTCCATCCAACTATCCGCCCCCTTTACAACCACACCCACCTGACTTTCCATCCAACCCCACCTAACCTTCCATCAACCCCTTCCTCTCCGACCCTTCATTCAACCTTCCGTCTACTCTTCCCTTCCCAACCCTCCACCCACCATTATTCAACCACTATTTCAACATCTAACCACCCTTTATCCAACTATCTGTCAACCACTAATCTATCCGTCCATCCAATCACCCATCCAATCACCCATCCAACCACCCATCCAACTGCACATTCAATCACCCATCCAATCACCCATCCAATCACCCATCCAATCACCCATCCATAAACCCATCCAATCACCCATCCATAAACCCATCCAATCACCCATCCAACTACCCATCCAGCCACCCATCCAACCACCCATCCAACCACCCATCTAATCACCTATCCAACCACCCATCCATAAACCCATCCAATCACCCATCCAACCAACCATCCAGCCACCCATCCAACCACCCATCCAGCCACTCATCCAACCACCCATCCAACCACCCATCCAACTACCCATCCAACCACCCATCTAATCACCTATCCAACTACCCATCCATAAACCCATCCAATCACTCATACAACCAACCATCCAGCCACCCATCCAATCACCCATCCAGCCACTCATCCAATAACTCATTTAACCACCCATCCAACCACCCATCCAACTGCACATCCAACCACCTATCCAACCACCTATCCAACCACCCATCCAACCACCCATCCAATTACCAATCCAACCACCCATCCAACCTCCCTCCAACCGTCCATCCAACCACCCATCCAACCTCCCTCCAACGTCCATCCAACCACCCATCCAACCTCCCTCCAACCGTCCATCCAACCACCCATCCAACCTCCCTCCAACCGTCCATCCAACCACCCATCCAACCTCCCTCCAACCGTCCATCCAACCACCCATCCAACCTCCCTCCAACCGTCCATCCAACCACCCATCCAACCTCCCTCCAACCACCCATCCAACCACCCATCCAACCTCCCTCCAACCTCCCTCCAACCACCCATCCAACCACCCATCCAACCTCCCTGCAACCGTCCATCAAACCCTTTTTCAACCCCCTATACACCAGCAAAGCATTTTTTCCATTCATTTCTTTGTTTATTCTGATGGAAAATGTTTTCACTCCAAACACAAACCTCACAGGCCGCATACCCAGTGGACAGCTTTTCAGAGAAGGAGAGGTTGTCTTGGCCACTGTTAGTGAAGGAGAACTGTTGTTGGAAGATGCTTGGTGTTGGAAGGGGGTTGTTGGTGGAAGGGGGTTGTTGGTGGAAGGGGGTTGTTGGTGGAAGGGGGTTGTTGGTGGAAGGGGGTTGTTGGTGGAAGGGGGTTGTTGGTGGAAGGGGGTTGTTGGTGGAAGGGGGTTGTTGGTGGAAGGGGGTTGTTGGTGGAAGGGGGTTGTTGGTGGAAGGGGGTTGTTGGTGGAAGGGGGTTGTTGGTGGAAGGGGGTTGTTGGTGGAAGGGGGTTGTTGGTGGAAGGGGGTTGTTGGTGGAAGGGGGTTGTTGGTGGAAGGGGGTTGTTGGTGGAAGGGGGTTGTTGGTGGAAGGGGGTTGTTGGTGGAAGGGGGTTGTTGGTGGAAGGGGGTTGTTGGTGGAAGGGGGTTGTTGGTGGAAGGGGGTTGTTGGTGGAAGGGGGTTGTTGGTGGAAGGGGGTTGTTGGTGGAAGGGGGTTGTTGGTGGAAGGGGGTTGTTGGTGGAAGGGGGTTGTTGGTGGAAGGGGGTTGTTGGTGGAAGGGGGTTGTTGGTGGAAGGGGGTTGTTGGTGGAAGGGGGTTGTTGGTGGGAGTTGTTGGTAGGAGATTGTTGTTAGAAGGTGGTTGTTGTGAAGAGGGTTGTTGGGTGGTTGTGGTGGAAAAAACTAACATACAATCATTTCATCTTCTTGCTTGATTACCATCCCACCAAACATTCTTTTCCCAATTCCACGTTTTTTCCAACTTAACAAACCTTTAACCCATTTCATCAAATCATCCTACCAACCCACAACCCACAACCTCCCCCCCCCTCCAACCCACAACCTCCCCCCCCCTCCAACCCACAACCTTCCCCCCCCTCCAACCCACAACCTCCCCCCCCCTCCAACCCACAACCTTCCCCCCCCTCCAACCCACAACCTTCCCCCCCCTCCAACCCACAACCTCCCCCCCCCTCCAACCCACAACCTCCCCCCCCCTCCAACCCACAACCTCCCCCCCCCTCCAACCCACAACCTCCCCCCCCCCTCCAACCCACAACCTCCCCCCCCCCTCCAACCCACAACCTCCCCCCCCCTCCAACCCACAACCTTCCCCCCCCTCCAACCCACAACCTCCCCCCCCCTCCAACCCACAACCTCCCCCCCCCCTCCAACCCACAACCTCCCCCCCCCCTCCAACCCACAACCTTCCCCCCCCTCCAACCCACAACCTTCCCCCCCCTCCAACCCACAACCTCCCCCCCCTCCAACCCACAACCTCCCCCCCCCTCCAACCCACAACCTCCCCCCCCCTCCAACCCACAACCTCCCCCCCCCCTCCAACCCACAACCTCCCCCCCCCCTCCAACCCACAACCTCCCCCCCCCTCCAACCCACAACCTCCCCCCCCCCTCCAACCCACAACCTCCCCCCCCCCTCCAACCCACAACCTCCCCCCCCCTCCAACCCACAACCTTCCCCCCCCCCTCCAACCCACAACCTTCCCCCCCCCCTCCAACCCACAACCTTCACCCACCCACCCAACTCACAACCTCCCCCCCCCCTCCAACCCACAACCTTTACCCACCCACCCAACCCACAACCCACAACCTTTGCCCACCCACCCACCCAACCCACAACCCACAACCTTTACCCACCCACCCAACCCACAACCCACAACCTTTACCCACCCACCCAACCCACAACCCACAACCTTTACCCACCCACCCAACCCACAACCTTTGCCCACCCACCCAACCCACAACCTTTACCCACCCACCCAACCCACCCACCCACCCACCCAACCCACAACCTTTACCCACCCACCCAACCCACCCACCCACCCACCCAACCCACAACCTTTACCCACCCACCCAACCCACCCACCCACCCACCCAACCCACAACCTTTACCCACCCACCCAACCCACCCACCCAACCCACCCACCCACCCACCCAACCCACAACCTTTACCCACCCTTTTTTTTTGGCACTTCTTGTAATGGCGGTCCCATGAAGGCGGTTTCGCTCGCTGTGGTCAACGCCGAATACAACTATGGTTGATTGATGGTACACTTAGGGAGATACTCGATCGGGTGCGGACTGTTCACGGTGCCAATCGATACAATAAGTGATTAACTAAACGTTAAAAAAATAATAAATAATAATAATAATAAATAAAATAACAATTTAAAATATATATATATAAATTATAAATTATATTTAAAAAAATAAAATTAAATTAAAATTAAAATTAAATTAAAATTAAAATTAATTAATTAATTAATTAATTAAAATAAATAAATAAACAAAATGAATAAGTAAATAATTGTTAATAAAACTGAAATAATTAAATGAGGCAATCCAGGAGTGATATGAGACAGGGCAGAACGGGAGTGCTCTGAGAATGGTGCGTGAGGCATGAGAATGATTAATTTCAGTTTGCTCCAAAACTGACAAAGTGGAGGCAAGAACTGGAATTGAAATTATTTAGGGAGCTGTAAGACCTCTTAACTAATCTACAAAAAAATTGGCCACTGGATTAGTTAGGGAGGCAAAATGTTAGAAGGATGTCGTAGGCGTCAGTGCTGTCGCAAACCGGCAGTGTTGGCGGACGCGACAAAAGAAAAGAAAGGTGTTGAAAAAAAATAGCCTCAGGTGTAGTGGTTAAGGTGCTAGGTAGAGGATAATAGCTTAGTTTGAGTATAAAAAAAAAAAAAAAAAATAGAAAATTCTATGAGTTAGATCAGTCACTACCTGTTGGGTAAGATTGATAAATAAATGTAGTAAAGAGTAATGTGTCGAGGAGGCATGCGGTGGGCTGAAGTGCTCGTTCGAGCCTCTCGTGTGCGCCATCAGGAGATCTTACTCGCCCCGGTACGGACTAGCCGGAAGGGATAGCGAGAGTGGTCGATGGGTTATGGCTTAACTGCCGAGCGCCCATATAGTGAATTTACTACTACCCACCCAACCCACAATCTTTACTCACCCATCAACCCAACCCACAACCCCCCACCCACCACAATCTAACTCATCAGATCCATCTCCGCAATCGTCAACGCTGTCACACCTCACTGACTTTGGCATACACTTGAGGTTCTGGCAACGGAAGAAGTCATGCTGGTTGCAGATGTTGTGGAGTTTTATTTTATTATTTTTATTTTTCATTTTAATTAATTTTTTTAAATTTGGATTTCAATAATATTTTTTTATATTTTTTATTTTAATAATTTTTTTTCATTTCAATTAAATTGAGAGAAAAAATATTTTGAACCTTTTTGATGATTTTTTACTAATAATTTTTTTTACTTTGGATTATTTTTCAAAATTTTGTTTCGCGGTCTTATAATATCATATTTTTAAAAATATTGGAAAGTTAGACAAAAATTAACCAATTTTTTTGAGTCAATTTTTTTGTTCATTGAATATTTCATAAAATTCGTCCTATTCTTTCACGAAACCTCCACACCCACTGAAACTTCTACCTAACCACAAATTTTCGTCATTCTCACTCAAA
This sequence comes from Branchellion lobata, assembly GCA_947562095.1. Taxonomy (NCBI): domain Eukaryota; kingdom Metazoa; phylum Annelida; class Clitellata; order Hirudinida; family Piscicolidae; genus Branchellion; species Branchellion lobata. The sequence continues at coordinate 2,389,791 of OX387262.1, read as the reverse complement.
ACCTTTTCAATCTTTTTACATTCTCTCCAAAATCTTCAAAACCAAAAACTCCTAACCATTCTTACACCCAAAAACCCCATCCCCCAAAAACCCCATCCTCCAAAAACCCTCATCCCCCAAAAACCCCCATCCCCCAAAAACCCCCATCCCCCAAAAATCCCTCATTCCCCACAAAACCCCTCATCCCCAAAAACACCTCATCCCCAAAAACCCCCCATCTCCCAAAAACCCCCCAACCCCCAAAAACCCCCATCCTCCAAAAACCCTCATCCCCCAAAAACCCCCATCCCCCAAAAATCCCTCATCCCCCAAAAATCCCCTCATCCCCAAAAACCCCTCATCCCCAAAAACCCCTCATCCCCAAAAACCCCTCATCCCCAAAAACCCCCCATCTCCCAAAAACCCCCATCCCCAAAAAAACCAAACCCCCAAAAACCCCTCATCCCTCAAAACCCTCATCCTCCAAAACCCCCATCCCTCAAAAACCCCTCATCCCCCAAAAACCCCTCATCCTTCAAAAACCCCTCATCCTTCAAAAACCCCTCATCCTTCAAAAACCCCTCATCCCTCAAAAACCCCTCATCCTTCAAAAACCCCTCATCCCCCAAAAATCCCTCATTCCCCACAAAACCCCTCATCCCCAAAAACCCCTCATCCCCAAAAACCCCCCATCTCCCAAAAACCCCCCAACCCCCAAAAACCCCCATCCTCCAAAAACCCTCATCCCCCAAAAACCCCCATCCCCCAAAAACCCCCATCCCCCAAAAACCCCTCATCCCTCAAAAACCCCTCATCCCTCAAAAACCCCTCATCCCCCAAAAACCCCTCATCCTTCAAAAACCCCTCATCCTTCAAAAACCCCTCATCCTTCAAAAACCCCTCATCCTTCAAAAACCCCTCATTCTTCAAAAACCCCTCATCCCTCAAAAACCCCTCATCCTTCAAAAACCCCTCATCTCCAAAAACCCCTCATCCCCCAAAAATCCCTCATCCCCCAAAAAACCTCTCATCCCCAAAAACCCCCCATCTCCCAAAAACCCCCCAACCTTCAAAAACCCCCATCCCTCAAAAACCCCTCATCCCCCAAAAACCCCTCATCCCCCAAAAACCCCTCATCCTTCAAAAACCCCTCATCCTTCAAAAACCCCTCATCCTTCAAAAACCCCTCATCCCCCAAAAACCCCTCATCCCTCAAAAACCCCTCATCCTTCAAAAACCCCTCATCCCCAAAAACCCCTCATCCCCAAAAACCCCCCATCTCCCAAAAACCCCCCAACCCCCAAAAACCACCATCCTCCAAAAACCCTCATCCCCCAAAAACCCCAATCCCCCAAAAACCCCATCTCCAATAACCCCCCATCCCCCAAAAATCCCTCATCCCCCAAAAAACCCCTCATCCCCAAAAAACCCCCATCTCCCAAAAACCCCCCAACCTTCAAAAACCCCCATCTCCCAAAAAAAACCCATCCCCTAAAAACCCCTAATCCCTCAAAAATCCCTCATCCCCCAAAAATCCCTCATTCCCCAAAAAACCCCTCATCCCCAAAAACCCCTCATCCCCAAAAACCCCCCATCTCCCAAAAACCCCCCAACCCCCAAAAACCCCCATCCTCCAAAAACCCTCATCCCCCAAAAACCCCCATCCCCCAAAAACCCCCATCCCCCAAAAACCCCATCTCCAATAACCCCCCATCCCCCAAAAATCCTTCATCCCCCAAAAAACCCCTCATCCCCAAAAAACCCCCATCTCCCAAAAACCCCCCAACCTTCAAAAACCCCCATCTCCCAAAAAAAACCCATCCCCTAAAAACCCCTAATCCCTCAAAAACCCCCATCCCCCAAAAATCCCTCATCCCCCAAAAAACCCCTCATCCCCAAAAACCCCTCATCCCCAAAAACCCCCCATCTCCCAAAAACCTCCATCCCCAAAAAAACCAAACCCCCAAAAACCCCTCATCTCTCAAAACCCTCATCCCCCAAAACCCCCATCCCTCAAAAACCCCTCATCCCCCAAAACCCCTCATCCTTCAAAAACCCCTCATCCCTCAAAAACCCCTCATCCCCCAAAACCCCTCATCCTTCAAAAACCCCTCATCCCCCAAAAACCCCTCATCCTTCAAAAACCCCTCATCCTTCAAAAACCCCTCATCCTTCAAAAACCCCTCATCCCCCAAAAACCCCTCATCCTTCAAAAACCCCTCATCCTTCAAAAACCCCCCATCTCCCAAAAACCCCCCAACCCCCAAAAACCCCCATCTTCCAAAAACCCTCATCCCCCAAAAACCCCCATCCCCCAAAAACCCCCATCCCCCAAAAACCTCATCTCCGAAAACCCCCCATCCCCCAAAAATCCCTCATCCCCCAAAAAACCCCTCATCCCCAAAAACCCCCCATCTCCCAAAAACCCCCCAACCTTCAAAAACCCCCATCTCCCAAAAAAAACCCATCCCCTAAAAACCCCTAATCCCTCAAAAACCCCCATACCCCAAAAATCCCTCATCCCCCAAAAAACCTCTCATCCCCAAAAACCCCTCATCCCCAAAAACCCCTCATCCCCAAAAACCCCCCATCTCCCAAAAACCCCCATCCCCAAAAAAACCAAACCCCCAAAAACCCCTCATCCCTCAAAACCCTCATCCCCCAAAACCCCCATCCCTCAAAAACCCCTCATCCCCCAAAAACCCCTCATCCTTCAAAAACCCCTCATCCTTCAAAAACCCCTCATCCTTCAAAAACCCCTCATCCTTCAAAAACCCCTCATTCTTCAAAAACCCCTCATCCCCCAAAAACCCCTCATCCCTCAAAAACCTCTCATCCTTCAAAAACCCCTCATCCCCCAAAAATCCCTCATTCCCCACAAAACCCCTCATCCCCAAAAACCCCTCATCCCCAAAAACCCCCCATCTCCCAAAAACCCCCCAACCCCCAAAAACCCCCATCCTCCAAAAACCCTCATCCCCCAAAAACCCCCATCCCCCAAAAACCCCCATCCCCCAAAAACCTCATCTCCAAAAACCCCTCATCCCCCAAAAATCCCTCATCCCCCAAAAAACCCCTCATCCCCAAAAACCCCCCATCTCCCAAAAACCCCCCAACCTTCAAAAGCCCCTATCCCTCAAAAACCCCTCATCCCCCAAAAACCCCTCATCCCCCAAAAACCCCTCATCCTTCAAAAACCCCTCATCCTTCAAAAACCCCTCATCCCCCAAAAACCCCTCATCCTTCAAAAACCCCTCATCCCTCAAAAACCCCTCATCCCTCAAAAACCCCTCATCCCCAAAAACCCCTCATCCCCAAAAACCCCTCATCCCCAAAAACCCCCCATCTCCCAAAAACCCCCCAACCCCCAAAAACCCCCATCCTCCAAAAACCCTCATCCCCCAAAAACCCCCATCCCCCAAAAACCCCAATCCCCCAAAAACCCCATCTCCAATAACCCCCCATCCCCCAAAAATCCCTCATCCCCCAATAAACCCCTCATCCCCAAAAAACCCCCATCTCCCAAAAACCCCCCAACCTTCAAAAACCCCCATCTCCCAAAAAAAACCCATCCCCTAAAAACCCCTAATCCCTCAAAAATCCCTCATCCCCCAAAAATCCCTCATCCCCCAAAAAACCCCTCATCCCCAAAAACCCCTCATCCCCAAAAACCCCCCATCTCCCAAAAACCCCCCAACCCCCAAAAACCCCCATCCTCCAAAATCCCTCATCCCCCAAAAACCCCCATCCCCCAAAAACCCCTCATCCCCCAAAAACCCCATCTCCAATAACCCCCCATCCCCCAAAAATCCTTCATCCCCAAAAAAACCCCTCATCCCCAAAAAACCCCCATCTCCCAAAAACCCCCCAACCTTCAAAAACCCCCATCTCCCAAAAAAAACCCATCCCCTAAAAACCCCTAATCCCTCAAAAACTCCCATCCCCCAAAAATCCCTCATCCCCCAAAAAACCCCTCATCCCCAAAAACCCCTCATCCCCAAAAACCCCTCATCCCCAAAAACCCCTCATCCCCCAAAAACCCCTCATCCCTCAAAAACCCCTCATCCTTCAAAAACCCCTCATCCCCCAAAAATCCCTCATTCCCCACAAAACCCCTCATCCCCAAAAACCCCCCATCTCCCAAAAACCCCCCAACCCCCAAAAACCCCCATCCTCCAAAAACCCTCATCCCCCAAAAACCCCCATCTCCCAAAAACCCCCATCCCCCAAAAACCTCATCTCCAAAAACCCCTCATCCCCCAAAAATCCCTCATCCCCCAAAAAACCCCTCATCCCCAAAAACCCCCCATCTCCCAAAAACCCCCCAACCTTCAAAAACCCCCATCCCTCAAAAACCCCTCATCCCCCAAAAACCCCTCATCCCCCAAAAACCCCTCATCCTTCAAAAACCCCCCATCCCCCAAAAACCCCTCATTTTTCAAAAACCCCTCATCCCCCAAAAACCCCTCATCCCTCAAAAACCCCTCATCCTTCAAAAACCCCTCATCCCCAAAAACCCCTCATCCCCAAAAACCCCCCATCTCCCAAAAACCCCCCAACCCCCAAAAACCCCCATCCTCCAAAAACCCTCATCCCCCAAAAACCCCAATCCCCCAAAAACCCCATCTCCAATAACCCCCCATCCCCCAAAAATCCCTCATCCCCCAAAAAACCCCTCATCCCCAAAAAACCCCCATCTCCCAAAAACCCCCCAACCTTCAAAAACCCCCATCTCCCAAAAAAAACCCATCCCCTAAAAACCCCTAATCCCTCAAAAATCCCTCATCCCCCAAAAATCCCTCATCCCCCAAAAAACCCCTCATCCCCAAAAACCCCTCATCCCCAAAAACCCCCCATCTCCCAAAAACCCCCCAACCCTCAAAAACCCCCATCCTCCAAAAACCCCCATCCTCCAAAAACCCCCATCCCCCAAAAACCCCCATCCCCCAAAAACCCCATCTCCAATAACCCCCCATCCCCCAAAAATCCTTCATCCCCCAAAAAACCCCTCATCCCCAAAAAACCCCCATCTCCCAAAAACCCCCCAACCTTCAAAAACCCCCATCTCCCAAAAAAACCCATCCCCTAAAAACCCCTAATCCCTCAAAAACCCCCATCCCCCAAAAATCCCTCATCCCCCAAAAAACCCCTCATCCCCAAAAACCCCTCATCCCCAAAAACCCCCCATCTCCCAAAAACCCCCATCCCCAAAAAAACCAAACCCCCAAAAACCCCTCATCTCTCAAAACCCTCATCCCCCAAAACCCCCATCCCTCAAAAACCCCTCATCCCCCAAAACCCCTCATCCTTCAAAAACCCCTCATCCCTCAAAAACCCCTCATCCCCCAAAACCCCTCATCCTTCAAAAACCCCTCATCCCCCAAAAACCCCTCATCCTTCAAAAACCCCTCATCCTTCAAAAACCCCTCATCCTTCAAAAACCCCTCATCCCCCAAAAACCCCTCATCCTTCAAAAACCCCTCATCCTTCAAAAACCCCTCATCCTTCAAAAACCCCCCATCTCCCAAAAACCCCCCAACCCCCAAAAACCCCCATCCTCCAAAAACCCTCATCCCCCAAAAACCCCCATCCCCCAAAAACCCCCATCCCCCAAAAACCTCATCTCCGAAAACCCCCCATCCCCCAAAAATCCCTCATCCCCCAAAAAACCCCTCATCCCCAAAAACCCCCCATCTCCCAAAAACCCCCCAACCTTCAAAAACCCCCATCTCCCAAAAAAAACCCATCCCCTAAAAACCCCTAATCCCTCAAAAAACCCCCATACCCCAAAAATCCCTCATCCCCCAAAAAACCTCTCATCCCCAAAAACCCCTCATCCCCAAAAACCCCTCATCCCCAAAAACCCCCCATCTCCCAAAAACCCCCATCCCCAAAAAAACCAAACCCCCAAAAACCCCTCATTCCTCAAAACCCTCATCCCCTAAAACCCCCATCCCTCAAAAACCCCTCATCCCCCAAAAACCCCTCATCCTTCAAAAACCCCTCATCCTTCAAAAACCCCTCATCCTTCAAAAACCCCTCATCCTTCAAAAACCCCTCATTCTTCAAAAACCCCTCATCCCCCAAAAACCCCTCATCCCTCAAAAACCTCTCATCCTTCAAAAACCCCTCATCCCCCAAAAATCACTCATTCCCCACAAAACCCCTCATCCCCAAAAACCCCTCATCCCCAAAAACCCCCCATCTCCCAAAAACCCCCCAACCCCCAAAAACCCCCATCCTCCAAAAACCCTCATCCCCCAAAAACCCCCATCCCCCAAAAACCCCCATCCCCCAAAAACCTCATCTCCAAAAACCCCTCATCCCCCAAAAATCCCTCATCCCCCCAAAAACCCCTCATCCCCCAAAAACCCCTCATCCTTCAAAAACCCTCATCCTTCAAAAACCCCTCATCCCCCAAAAACCCCTCATCCTTCAAAAACCCCTCATCCCCCAAAAACCCCTCATCCCTCAAAAACCCCTCATCCCCAAAAACCCCTCATCCCCAAAAACCCCTCATCCCCAAAAACCCCCCATCTCCCAAAAACCCCCCAACCCCCAAAAACCCCCATCCTCCAAAAACCCTCATCCCCCAAAAACCCCCATCCCCCAAAAACCCCAATCCCCCAAAAACCCCATCTCCAATAACCCCCCATCCCCCAAAAATCCCTCATCCCCCAATAAACCCCTCATCCCCAAAAAACCCCCATCTCCCAAAAACCCCCCAACCTTCAAAAACCCCCATCTCCCAAAAAAAACCCATCCCCTAAAAACCCCTAATCCCTCAAAAATCCCTCATCCCCCAAAAATCCCTCATCCCCCAAAAAACCCCTCATCCCCAAAAACCCCTCATCCCCAAAAACCCCCCATCTCCCAAAAACCCCCCAACCCCCAAAAACCCCCATCCTCCAAAAACCCTCATCCCCCAAAAACCCCCATCCCCCAAAAACCCCTCATCCCCCAAAAACCCCATCTCCAATAACCCCCCATCCCCCAAAAATCCTTCATTCACAAAAAAACCCCTCATCCCCAAAAAACCCCCATCTCCCAAAAACCCCCCAACCTTCAAAAACCCCCATCTCCCAAAAAAAACCCATCCCCTAAAAACCCCTAATCCCTCAAAAACCCCCATCCCCCAAAAATCCCTCATCCCCCAAAAAACCCCTCATCCCCAAAAACCCCTCATCCCCAAACACCCCCCATCTCCCAAAAACCCCCATCCCCAAAAAAACCAAACCCCCAAAAACCCCTCATCTCTCAAAACCCTCATCCCCCAAAACCCCCATCCCTCAAAAACCCCTCATCCCCCAAAACCCCTCATCCTTCAAAAACCCCTCATCCCTCAAAAACCCCTCATCCCCCAAAACCCCTCATCCTTCAAAAACCCCTCATCCCCCAAAAACCCCTCATCCTTCAAAAACCCCTCATCCTTCAAAAACCCCTCATCCTTCAAAAACCCCTCATCCCCCAAAAACCCCTCATCCTTCAAAAACCCCTCATCCTTCAAAAACCCCTCATCCTTCAAAAACCCCTCATCCTTCAAAAACCCCCCATCTCCCAAAAACCCCCCAACCCCCAAAAACCCCCATCCTCCAAAAACCCTCATCCCCCAAAAACCCCCATTCCCCAAAAACCACCATCCCCCAAAAACCTCATCTCCGAAAACCCCCCATCCCCCAAAAATCCCTCATCCCCCAAAAAACCCCTCATCCCCAAAAACCCCCCATCTCCCAAAAACCCCCCAACCTTCAAAAACCCCCATCTCCTAAAAAAAACCCATCCCCTAAAAACCCCTAATCCCTCAAAAACCCCCATCCCCCAAAAATCCCTCATCCCCCAAAAAACCCCTCATCCCCAAAAACCCCCCATCTCCCAAAAACCCCCATCCCCAAAAAAACCAAACCCCCAAAAACCCCTCATCTCTCAAAACCCTCATCCCCCAAAACCCCCATCCCTCAAAAACCCCTCATCCCCCAAAACCCCCATCCCTCAAAAACCCCTCATCCTTCAAAAACCCCTCATCCCCAAAAACCCCTCATCCCTCAAAAACCCCTCATCCTTCAAAAACCCCTCATCCCCCAAAACCCCCATCCCTCAAAAACCCCTCATCCCTCAAAAACCCCTCATCCCCCAAAAACCCCTCATCCCTCAAAAACCCCTCATCCTTCAAAAACCCCTCATCCCCCAAAAACCCCTCATCCTTCAAAAACCCCTCATCCTTCAAAAACCCCTCATCCCCCAAAACCCCCATCCCTCAAAAACCCCTCATCCCTCAAAAACCCCTCATCCCCCAAAAACCCCTCATCCCTCAAAAACCCCTCATCCTTCAAAAACCCCTCATCCCCCAAAAACCCCTCATCCTTCAAAAACCCCTCATCCTTCAAAAACCCCTCATCCTTCAAAAAACCCCCATCCCCAAAAAACCTCCATCCTCCAAAAAACCTCCCAACCCCCAAAAGACCCCGCAAGCCACAGAAGCAGTTGGTTTCATGGGAGTGGTCATGCAGGCCACAATCGTCCATGTCGTCACACAACACGTTGTTGGGGATGCAACGAAGGCATGGAAGAAGCCTTTGGGGCGGGTCTTGTCTGGGAGTGGTGGTTGATAAATTGGGGTGGTGGTTGATGAATGGGGGTGGTGGTTGATGAATGGGGGTGGTGGTTGATGAATGGGGGTGGTGGTTGATGAATGGGGGTGGTGGTTGATGAATGGGGGTGGTGATTGATGAATGGGGGTGGTGGTTGATAAATGGGGGTGGTGGTTGATGAATGGGAGATGGTGGTTGATGAATGGGGGTGGTGTTTAATGAATGGGGGTGGTGGTTGATAAATAGGGGTGGTGGTTGATGAATGGGGGTGGTGGTTGATGAATGGGGGTGGTGGTTGATAAATGGGAGTGGTGGTTGATGAATGGGAGATGGTGGTTGATGAATGGGGGTGGTGGTTGATGAATGGGGGTGGTGGTTGATGAATGGGGGTGGTGGTTGATGAATGGGGGTGGTGGTTGATGAATGGGGGTGGTGGTTGATGAATGGGGGTGGTGGTTGATAAATGGGAGTGGTGGTTGATGAATGGGAGATGGTGGTTGATGAATGGGGGTGGTGGTTGATGAATGGGGGTGGTGGTTGATGAATGGGGGTGGTGGTTGATGAATGGGGGTGGTGGTTGATGAATGGGGGTGGTGGTTGATGAATGGGAGTGGTGGTTGATGAATGGGGGTGGTGGTTGATGAATGGGAGATGGTGGTTGCTGAATGGGGGTGGTGGTTGATGAATGGGGGTGGTGGTTGATGAATGGGGGTGGTGGTTGATGAATGGGGGTGGTGGTTGATGAATGGGAGTGGTGGTTGATGAATGGGGGTGGTGGTTGATGAATGGGAGATGGTGGTTGATAAATGGGGGTGGTGGTTGATGAATGGGGGTGGTGGTTGATGAATGGGGGTGGTGGTTGATGAATGGGGGTGGTGGTTGATGAATGGGGGTGGTGGTTGATAAATGGGGGTGGTGGTTGATGAATGGGAGATGGTGGTTGATGAATGGGGGTGGTGGTTGATGAATGGGGGTGGTGGTTGATGAATGGGGGTGGTGGTTGATGAATGGGGGTGGTGGTTGATGAATGGGGGTGGTGGTTGATGAATGGGAGATGGTGGTTGATGAATGGGGGTGGTGGTTGATGAATGGGAGATGGTGGTTGATGAATGGGGGTGGTGGTTGATGAATGGGGGTGGTGGTTGATGAATGGGGGTGGTGGTTGATGAATGGGGGTAGTGGTTGATGAATGGGGGTAGTGGTTGATGAATGGGGATGGTGGTTGATGAATGGGGGTAGTGGTTGATGAATGGGAGTGGTGGTTGATAAATGGGGGTGGTGGTTGATGAATGGGGGTGGTGGTTGATGAATGGGAGATGGTGGTTGATGAATGGGGATGGTGGTTGATGAATGGGGGTGGTGGTTGATGAATGGGGGTAGTGGTTGATGAATGGGAGTGGTGGTTGATAAATAGGGGTGGTGGTTGATGAATGGGGGTGGTGGTTGATGAATGGGGGTAGTGGTTGATGAATGGGAGATGGTGGTTGATGAATGGGAGATGGTGGTTGATGAATGGGGGTGGTGGTTGATGAATGGGGGTGGTGGTTGATGAATGGGGGTAGTGGTTGATGAATGGGAGATGGTGGTTGATGAATGGGGGTGGTGGTTGATGAATGGGGGTGGTGGTTGATGAATGGGGGTGGTGGTTGATACGCTGGAAAAGTTACAAAAACACGGCGATTAGTCGAACTAAAAAAAACATTGAAATATACGAGAACAGAATGTTATCAGTCATAAAAGTCGGTATTAAACCTACGAAATGAACAAATCGCGAGAAAAAGTTTGAAAAATATTGAACACAATGAAATATCAATTTAAAACAATAAATCAATTAAAAAATTGAAAAAGTGATTAAAATAGTTGAATTCGAAAAATTAAAACTCAGCGGCAATAACTGGCATCACATTGGCCACGCATATATTGAATCAATGGTCCAAGAACAGATCCTTGTGGGACACCAACTTAAAAGTCAACAAATTCCGATTTTTTCCCACTGCAGCGTACAATGAAGGATCTGTCACTCAAGTAGTTCTTGAACCATTCCAGTGTGAGACCATCAAAACCATATGTGCTTTCTAGCCGTTTTAACAAAATACTGTGATCAACTAAGTCAAAGGCAGCTGACAAGTCTAACAGTATGAAGAGGGAGAGCTTACCATCATCGGCTGCACCAAGAATGTCTGAATACACTTTTGTGACAGCCGTTTCAGTGGAATGATGACGACGGTAAGCTGATTGGTGGGTGGGGAGAAGATTTGAATTATTTAAATAGCTCATGACTCTGTTGAGAACAAGCCTTTCTGAGAGCTTGGACAAAACAGGCAGATTAGAGATGGGTCTGTAGGATGAAGCAACGTTGTGATCAAGACTAGGCTTTTTCAACAGTGGTGTAACCTGAGCCGATTTCCAAGACTTTGGGACAATTCCCTCAGAAAAAGACTGATTGACCATACTTTTTACAAAAGGTAAAATCATTCCTGAAATCTTTTTCAAAAGCCAAGCGGGTATTGGATAAGATTCACACTGTTGAGAAGCCTCTGAATAGCTTTGAGTAGCTCATCCTCATCCACATCCCGGAGCCTACTGTACTGAGACCACCTTCTTGTACATGAACTAAATAAATGGGGTTTTCTCTGGCTCGGATTGAGTTCCTCGCTGACTCAACTTTCTTCAACAGAAAAGATTGGAATTCAAAAGGTTGAATTCTGTCAACAGAAGATCTCTTTCCTCGACCAGAGACACTATTAATGTGGCTCCAAATGTTAGCCGTTTTGTTTTTTGGATCACTGAGTTTTTTCTTCCAGTAATCTTCACGCTTGTGGGTGTTGGGTGTTAAGTGCGTTGGTTGATTTGTGGAGGGGGTAGTTGGATTTTGGGTGGGTTGGTTTGGGGGTGAAAGGGTTAATTTTTTGTGGAAGAAGGTGAAAAAATTTCGGAATGTGTAAGTTGGTTTGTGAAGAATTAGTGGTTTAATTGATGTTCAAACCACACCACACCACCACGCCACACCACATTACACCACCACGCCCACCACATTACACACCACACCACACCACACTACACTACCACGCCACACCACACCACAGACATCACAACATACCACACCACACTACACCCAACCATGCCACACCACACTACACCACCACGCCACACCACACCACACCACCACGCCACACCACACCACACCACCACGCCACACCACACCACCACGCCACACCACACCACACCACCACGCCACACCACACCACACCACCACGCCACACCACACTACACCACCACGCCACACCACACTACACCACCACGCCACACCACACCACACCACCACGCCACGCCACACCACACCACCACGCCACACCACACCACACCACCACGCCACACCACACCACACCACCACGCCACACCACACTACACAGCCACACACTCTTCTTGTCGTCTTGACACACAGTGGCCGTGGAGTCAAGCAAGCAGTCACACAAGCCAAACTGACTGCCACTTCTTCCGTTTTGACACGGTGAGTCACAGTCGGCTGTGGTGGTGGTGGTGGTCTTTGGGTGGTTTGAGAGGGTTTTGAAACAATTATGATGACCACAATTATCACCGGAAAAGAGAATTTAAAAAGATTTATAAAAAAAAATTAAATTGAAAAAAAAAGTAATTAGTAAATAATAGTACTTAAAATGAAAATATAAATAATAACAATAATAATAATAATAACGATGATGATAATAATAATAATAATAATAATAATAATAATAATAATAATAATAATAATAATAATAATAATAATAATAATAATAATAATAATAATAATAATAATAATAATAATAATAATAATAATAATAATAATAATAATAATAATAATAATAATAATAATAATAATAATAATAATAATAATAATAATAATATAATAATAATAATAATAATAATAATAATAATAATAATAATAATAATAATAAAAAAATAAAAAAAAAAAAATAATAATAATAATAATAATAATAATAATAATAATAAATAATAATAAATAATAATAACAATAATAATAATAATAAAAATAATAATAATGATAATAATCCGTTAAAACTCGAAGCGAATTCAACGAAAAGTGAATTTGAAATACTACTCTAGAGCCGTCGTTAGGGGTTGTTGGGTGGGGTTTCATAGGAGTTGGAGGGGAGAAGAAAGGAAGGAGGAGAGGAGAGGGAGGAAGGGAGGGGGGAGGGGAAGGAAGAAAGGAAGGAGGAGGGGAAGGAGAAGGGGAGGGAGGAGGGGAGGGAGGATGGGAGAGGGGAGAAGAGGAGAGGGAGGAGAGGAGAGTGGAGGGGGGGAAGAGAGGAGGGAGGAGGGGAGGGAGGAGGGGAGGGAGGAGGGGAGGGAGGAGGGGAGGGAGGAGGGGAGGGAGGAGGGGAGGGAGGAGGGGAGGGAGGAGGGGAGGGAGGAGGGGAGGGAGGAGGGGAGGGAGGAGGGGAGGGAGGAGGGGAGGGAGGAGGGGAGGGAGGAGGGGAGGGAGGAGGGGAGGGAGGAAGGGAGGGGAGGGAGGAGGGAGGAGGGGAGGGAGGATGGGAAGGAGGAGGGGAGAGAGGATGGGAAGGAGGAGGAGAGGAAGGAGGGAAGGGAAAAGGGGAGGGAAGAGGGGAGGAAGGATGGGAGGAGGAGGGAGAAGAGAAGAGGGAGAAGGGGAGAGGGGAGGGAGGATAAGAAGGAGGAGAGGGGGGAGAAGAGGAAAAGAAGGAGGGGAGAGGAGAGGGGGAGAGGGGAGGGGAAGAGGAGGGGAGGGAGGATGGGAAAGAGGAGGGGAGGGAGGATGGGAGGAGGGAGAAGAGGAGAGGGAGGAGGAGAGAGGGGAGGGAGGAGTGGAGGGAGGAAGGGAGGGGGAGAAGAGGAGAAGGAGGAGGGGAGAAGGGAGAAGAGGAGAGGGAGGAGGGGAGGGAGGAGTGGAGGGGGGAGAAGAGGAGAAGGAGGAGGGGAGAAGGGAGAAGAGGAGAGGGAGGAGGGGAGGGGAGAAGATTGGGGAAAGAAAGGAGGGAAATCGATACACAGGTGTTTTTGTAAAAAAACTTAATCGCCACGTCAGGAGCTGTCATGGGCAACCATGCGTGGAATTGCTTCTCACCTTTTGGCCAGATAGGACACCTACAGAGGGAGCGCGAAAAAGCTTTGATAATATTTGGAACAACATATGTGAGGAAAGGAACCAATTGAAAGAGACTTTTGAACTTGTTTTCCATAAAACCTTCCACAAAATTTTACTCATCAAACTCACTTTTAACTCCATCCATAATTCCACCCACAACCCCACCACAACTCCACCAAAATCCTACCACAACCCCACCACAACTCCACCAAAATCCTACCACAACCCCACCACAACTCCACCAAAATCCTACCACAACCCCATCACAACTCCACCAAAATCCTACCACAACCCCATCACAACTCCACCAAAATCCTACCACAACTCCACCACAACTCCACCAAAATCCTACCACAACTCCACCACAACTCCACCAAAATCCTACCACAACCCCATCACAACTCCACCAAAATCCTACCACAACCCCATCACAACTCCACCAAAATCCTACCACAACCCCACCACAACTCCACCAAAATCCTACCACAACTCCACCACAACTCCACCAAAATCCTACCACAACTCCACCACAACTCCACCAAAATCCTACCACAACTCCACCACAACTCCACCAAAATCCTACCACAACTCCACCACAACTCCACCAAAATCCTACCACAACTCCACCACAACTCCACCAAAATCCTACCACAACTCCACCACAAATCCACCAAAATCCTACCACAACTCCACCACAACTCCACCAAAATCCTACCACAACTCCACCACAACTCCACCAAAATCCTACCACAACCCCACCACAACTCCACCAAAATCCTACCACAACTCCACCACAACTCCACCAAAATCCTACCACAACCCCACCACAACTCCACCAAAATCCTACCACAACTCCACCACAACTCCACCACAACTCCACCAAAATCCTACCACAACTCCACCACAACTCCACCAAAATCCTACCACAACTCCACCACAACTCCACCAAAATCCTACCACAACTCCACCACAACTCCACCAAAATCCTACCACAACTCCACCACAACTCCACCACAACTCCACCAAAATCCTACCACAACTCCACCACAACTCCACCAAAATCCTACCACAACTCCACCACAACTCCACCAAAATCCTACCACAACTCCACCACAACTCCACCAAAATCCTACCACAACTCCACCACAACTCCACCAAAATCCTACCACAACTCCACCACAACTCCACCACAACTCCACCACAACTCCACCAAAATCCTACCACAACTCCACCACAACTCCACCAAAATCCTACCACAACTCCACCACAACTCCACCAAAATCCTACCACAACTCCACCACAACTCCACCAAAATCCCACCACAACTCCACCCACAAAAAGGGCAAGGCACACTTCACTTAATACTAATAAATCCATTAAAAACACAAAGCATAGACTAGGAAAGAAGTAGCGATAAAACACGCTTTGGTTGTTAGTTAGACCGGTCCTCATGTTCCATTGGAGCAGGCATGAAGGGTGAAGGTGCTTACGTGTGGCTTCCTCAATTACGAAGAAGCCATTGAATGGGGGTGCTTTTAATTGTTTCATGAAGTATTCATTCACTATTTATCATCAATATTTAAAATATATTTCTGAGTTTTTTCACCAAAATTGAAGTTTGTTTGAGTATCTGAAAAAGATTGTTACTAGATAGATTGTGGTTACAAATCGTTTGGAAAATATTTGTCATTGAATAAAGCTTCGAATGAAATGAACCGTTTGTGTTCTTAGTTCAAACAAAATTTAAGTGAAAATTCCCGAAAAAAAAATTAATTCAAAATTTAACGGAAATTTCTCTCAAATGGTGCCTCAAAAAATATTGAATTCCACAATTAATTACATAAAAATATAACTTATAATTCTTGAAATTTGTTCAATTTATTTATTATAATAATAATAGTAACAACAACAATAATAATAATATAAATTATCATTATTATTATTTACTGAATATTATGAAATAAGTTCACGAGCAACAGTCCAATACTGCAACAACAATCATTCACTTATTGTTATTTTAACTTTTTCTTTTGTTTCGATCGTTCGCCATGTTCTGTACCATTTCCAGCGTCTATCTTCGTTTGTTTCGACAAGACTATGACAAATAACGCCAATGTTTTGATGACCTGTAAGCCTATCATAATTGTTGTTTCAATTCAGTGGAAGTACATGGAGACGATACAAAATACGCTTACACTTTGAATGCTATGGCATCCTTTTCCTCCTAACCACTCCAACAACCCCTTCTAACTCCTCTTAAGTTCATTTTTACTCTTCCCAACTGGTCCTTCTCTGGCTACCTTCCTCTTTTAACTCCTCAGGTTACTCAAAATTACCCCTAGTATTTCATGCGAATGCAATTTGTTATTATAATAATTATTATTGTTATTGTTAGTATTATTATTTTTTTTTAATTTATTTTTTTTTTTTTATTTTTTATTGAAGCAATCAGCCTTCTTAGCTCCAACACACGCCATTTTGATTTTTCAATTTCTAGCAGCTGTTGTCGTTGTCATAGTGTCGTACAACAAATGGCCTGTTCTTTTGCGGTTTAGAGGTGAAGTTGTTGCAGAAGTAGGCGCTGGAACTGCTGTTGTGGTCGCTATTGTTTTTATCATTGTAGGCGCCCCTGTCCTTCGTTATTATTATTATTATTATTATTATTATTATTATTATTATTATTATTATTATTATTATTATTATTAAAAAATCATTGTTATTAATAATGGTTTTATTAATGAAATTTTCGTTATTTTTTACTATTATTACAATTATTATCGTTAATGTCATGAGCATTATTATAATAATAATAATTATAATAATAAAAATAATAATTATTGTTTTATAAGTGGTAATAGTAGTAGTAGTAGTATTATTATTATTATTATTATTATTATTATTATTATTATTATTATTATTATTATTATTATTATTATTATTATTATTATTATTATTATTATTATTATTATTATTATTATTATTATTATTATTATTATTATTATTATTATTATTATTATTATTATTATTATTATTATTATTATTATTATTATTATCATCATTCTTTTTATCATCATCATTCTCATTATAATAATAATAATAATTATTATTATTATTATTATTATTATTCATATTTGCGCCATCATTCCTGCGAATCTTCTCTTTCTTTTTTTGCCGGTGGATTTTGAAGCTTTGGCTGCATTCGAAGCGCGGACCTTCGGATCTTCCCTCCTTTCCATCTTCACTACTCCTCTCTCTTCTTTCAACCCTCCCCTCTCCACCTTCAACATCACCTCATGCGTGTGCTGGTGGGTGACCTTGAAGATGGGAATGTCGCCAACTAGATCATCTTCTTCTAGGTCGATTACGTCATAACCTACATCAGCGTTGTTGTTATGGTTATATTTGTAGTTGTTATGGTTATAGTTATTGTGCTTATAGTAGTTGTTGTCATGATTATAGTTGTTGTCATGATTATAGTTGTTGTCATGATTATAGTTGTTGTTGTTATGGTTATAGCGAGTGTCTTTGAGAGGGGGTAGGTTGAGGAAGAGTTTTTTGGGGGTTGGAAGGGTGGCACTGGGACTTGGGACTTTGTTCTCATCATTCCACTCCTCCATCCTTCCACCATTCCTCTTTTCATTATTACTATTAATATTTTTAATATTATTATTATTAGTTGAAGTAGTAACAATAGTATTTAATTTTCTTTTCATTCTATTTTTTCCATTATTTAACTTGAGTTTAATATTATTTTCAGATATACGATCATTATTATTATTATTATTATTATTATTATTATTATTATTATTATTATTATTATTATTATAAATATTTGAATTATTCATGGGCAATGTTTCTTTGAAATTATTGACTTTTTTGAAGTTGCAAGTTTGTGGATAATAAAAATTTTGTTGATTATTACTATTATTATCAAAATTATTTTTGTTATTATTATTTATGAAGCTGCTGATGATTCTGCATTGGGAAAATTTCTCGTTGATGGTGATGGTGAGATCATCTGTTTCTTCTTCCTCCTCCTCCTCCTCCTCCTCCTCCTCCTCCTCCTCTTCCTCTTCTTCCTCCTCCTCCTCTTCCTCCTCTTTCTCCTCTTCCTCCTCCTCCTTTCTCTCTCCCTTCTTCTCCTTTCTTTCATCCTCTTCCTCCTCCTCATCACCTTCTACACCCGCATGGAAGTGTCGTTGTTGTGGGGGTTTTTGGAATGGTAGTCGTTGTTTGTATTGTTGTTGAAAATGTTGTGGTGGTTGTTGTTGTAAGATTTTTGGCAGAGGTTGGTGTTGACTTACGGCTTTCAAGCGCCTCTCAACATTACAGAGTGTTGACTTGTCTTTGTTGGGGTTTTGTGTTGACGTTGTTGTAGTTGTTGTTGAAGTGTATGTTGTTTTAATTGTTGTAGTAGTTGTTGAAGTATATGTTGTTTTAGTTGTTGACAATACTGATGCAGTTAATGGCGTTGGTTTCATTTGTTGTGCTGTGCCCAACAAAGCGGGGTCTTTGTTGTTGTTGAAGTTAGAGTGGTGTTTGTTGTTGTTGTTGTTGTTGAGGTTAGAGTGGTGTTTGTTGTTGTTGTTGTTGAAGTTAAAGTGGTGTTTGTTGTTGTTGTTGAGGTTAGAGTGTTGTTTGTTGTTGTTGAAGTTATAGTGGTGTTTGTTGTTTTTGTTGTTGAGGTTAGAGTGTTGTTTGTTGTTGTTGAGGTTAGAGTGGTGTTTGTTGTTGTTGTTGAGGTTAGAGTGTTGTTTGTTGTTGTTGTTGAGGTTAGAGTATTGTTTGCTATTGTTATCCTTATGACAATTATTATAATTGTCACCCCTATGCTTCTTACCATTATTCACTTTACCACCCAAATACGATGGAACCACCACAATTGGTGAGATGGATGGGTGAGTTGGAATGGATGGATGAGTTGGAATGGATGGATGAGTTGGAATGGATGGATGAGTTGGGATGGATGGATGAGTTGGAATAGATGGGTGAGTTGGAATGGATGGATGAGTTGGGATGGATGGGTGAGTTGGGATGGATGGGTGAGTTGGGATGGATGGGTGAGTTGGGATGGATGGGTGAGTTGGAATGGATGGGTGAGTTGGGATGGATGGGTGAGTTGGGATGGATGGGTGAGTTGGGATGGATGGGTGAGTTGGGATGGATGGGTGAGTTGGGATGGATGGGTGAGTTGGGATGGATGGGTGAGTTGGGATGGATGGGTGAGTTGAGATGGATGGGTGAGTTGGAATGGATGGGTGAGTTGGGATGGATGGGTGAGTTGGGATGGATGGGTGAGTTGGAATGGATGGGTGAGTTGGGATGGATGGGTGAGTTGGGATGGATGGGTGAGTTGGAATGGATGGGTGAGTTGGGATGGATGGGTGAGTTGGGATGGATGGGTGAGTTGGGATGGATGGGTGAGTTGGGATGGATGGGTGAGTTGGGATGGATGGGTGAGTTGGGATGGATGGGTGAGTTGGGATGGATGGGTGTCTCAAGGTGGATGGTCGAGCAACATGATTGGCTGGTTGATCACTCATGGATGGCCGAGCTTTCGCCTGATTGGTTGAAGAAAGGAGGCGAGGAACAATGCGCTTCCTTTCACTGGTTGTCTCTTTGTTGGAGACTTTGTCCTCCTTCAGAGATTCAAAAAAGTGCAAACTTCTGCTCTTTCTTGCAGTGCTTTTGTCAGCCTCAAACATTTTTCTTGCTTCTAAATTTTTTATTTGGTGGTCAACCCGCAAACTTTTGCTTTGCGCTTTTTCGGACTTTTTGGTGGCATGGATGGGTTGTTTCGAAGCTACTCCCCTCCCTTCCCCCTTGTCCACATCCACCCCACAACCCTCACCCCTCACACCTCCTTCCTTTTCACCACTCCCTCGACCCTCGTGATAGAATTTTTTTTTCTTCAACGAGGCATACAATTCGTCGAAGTGACTGTATCCTTTCGTTTTGCTTTGTTTTTGTGTCGAGTTTTGTTTTGTGATGAAGTGGTCATGGCTGTTGGATTGGTTTTTGTGTGGTGTGTGGAGCGTATGTGATTGAGTTGTTGTGGGTGTGTGTTCTAGTGGTGTGTATGGTGAATGTGCTAAGGTTGTTGTGGGTATGTGTTGTAGGAGTGTATGGGGTATGATTCTTCTTGATGATGGTGGTGATGATAATGATGCTCTTAACGAGGATGATGGCAGTTTTAACGATGATGATGGTGGGCTTTTGGCAGTTTGGTGGCGAGGTGTGGTGGAGTGGCGGTGAGGTGTGGTGGAGTGGCGGTGAGGTGTAGTGGAGTGGCGGTGAGGTGTGGTGGAGTGGCAGTGAGGTGTGGTGGAGTGGTGGTGAGGTGTGGTGGAGTGGTGGTGAGGTGTGGTGGAGTGGCGGTGAGGTGTGGTGGAGTGGTGGTGAGGTGTGGTGGAGTGGCGGTGAAGTGTGGTGGAGTGGTGGTGAGGTGTGGTGGAGTGGCGGTGAAGTGTGGTGGAGTGGTGGTGAGGTGTGGTGGAGTGGTGGTGAGGTGTGGTGGAGTGGCGGTGAGGTGTGGTGGAGTGGTGGTGAGGTGTGGTGGAGTGGTGGTGAAGTGTGGTGGAGTGGTGGTGAGGTGTGGTGGAGTGGTGGTGAGGTGTGGTGGAGTGGTGGTGAGGTGTGGTGGAGTGGCGGTGAGGTGTGGTGGAGTGGTGGTGAGGTGTGGTGGAGTGGTGGTGAGGTGTGGTGGAGTGGTGGTGAGGTGTGGTGGAGTGGCGGTGAGGTGTAGTGGAGTGGCGGTGAGGTGTGGTGGAGTGGCAGTGAGGTGTGGTGGAGTGGTGGTGAGGTGTGGTGGAGTGGTGGTGAGGTGTGGTGGAGTGGTGGTGAGGTGTGGTGGAGTGGTGGTGAGGTGTGGTGGAGTGGCGGTGAGGTGTGGTGGAGTGGTGGTGAGGTGTGGTGGAGTGGTGGTGAAGTGTGGTGGAGTGGTGGTGAGGTGTGGTGGAGTGGTGGTGAGGTGTGGTGGAGTGGCGGTGAGGTGTGGTGGAGTGGTGGTGAGGTGTGGTGGAGTGGTGGTGAGGTGTGGTGGAGTGGTGGTGAGGTGTGGTGGAGTGGTGAATGGTACCACCATGTTCCTGTTTGAGAAAAGTGGTGGTGATAAAGTGCTGAGCCTTGTGAGACTCTAAGCAGGAGGTTATGGCGAATCTATTGTCGTCTCTTGTGTTGTTGTTATTTGTTCTTTTGCCTCCAAAGCTTTCATCTTTTGTCCTTCCAGCAACTTTGGTGTTACTTTTGTACTTATGCACTTCTTCAGGTTTTTTACTTTTGAGTTTATTTGTTAATTTATTTTTTATTATATTATTATTATTATGACTCGCTGGATTATTACTTTTTATTTTATTAATATTTTCAATGTTATTGCTATTTTTAATTTTATTTTTTTTATTTTTTAAAAGACGATCTTTCATTCTTTTGTGAGCTTCCAAATTCTTGTTTTTGTGATTATTAATGAATTTGAATTTATTATTATTATAATTATTATTATTATTATTATTATTATTATTATTATTATTATAAATGTTGCTTTTATTATGTTCATTATTTATACTATCATCATAAATTTCAATGCACCATTCCTCACTACCACCCTCCACTCTACCACCACCATCCTCTACTCCACCATCACCACCCTCCACTTCACCACAATCACCATCTTCCACTTCACT
>OX387262.1:2358414-2365914 GCA_947562095.1 Branchellion lobata | reverse complement strand
AGGGGGAAGAGGCATGAACCTGTGTTGAGGAGGTGTTTGAACTTGGAGACATCAGCCTCCTCAACCTCCGCTTTGATCTCGCTCACGTCTGTGATGGTGATAAGGGGGATGATGATGGTGGTTTATTATTATTAATAATTATTATTGATAATAATTAATAATAATAATTATTATTATTAATCATTATTATTAATAATAATTATAATAATACTATTATTATTCTGAAGCATCCTCACCTGGTTCAGGCTGGTCAGAGAGGAGGGTGGATCTCCCAAACACTCGGCCCTCTCGCTGCACCCACTCCACTGTGATTGGGAAGTATTATTATTATTATTGTTGTTTCAGTTATTATTTTGAAATATTAACACCATACAAGCATACCCCACTACCACCAACCTAGGTTGCTTCCATGGATACTCAAATCAGATAATTCAATTTGAATTCTCTCACCACCACCTTCAGACAGATGCTCATACTGGGGGGTTGTTTATTTCACCATTTGAGCGGTTTTGAAAAAAAAATTCAAATTTACACGTCACTTCTTCCCAATCATTAGTTGATTTAAATGACCCCCTCGTAGGGAACTCAAATCTTCTATTTATTCTCATTTTTTTGAAAACCCTCTAAACACACTTATGCTAAATCTGCACTTTCCTTCTGTGGACCTCTTCCCCTCAATCTAACCTCTATTACTTATATATATTTTTTTCGTAAATTCCTTAAAATCTTGTTGTTTAAACAGTTTGTAGCAGAGCGCTTTTGAGCCGAGTGCTTAGCGTTGTACATTCTTTGATTAAAGTATTAAAAAATTTAACGCCTTTGTAATGTTCCAAAATAATGAAAAATACCCCAACCACTAACTTTGGAAAATATGTGCATCATATTTTTGTCGTATTTGTTGTTTGAATCGCTCAACTTTTGTAAAGTCTCCATTTTTTTAAAACGGTTTTGTCATTCGAGTTGAAATGCAAAATAAAATAATATTTATATTCGATCAAACCATTTGATGAAAGCCTAAACAGAAGTTTGAAATATTTTTCATAGATCTCATGTTTTTGTCTTTTTCCGCTTTTTTTCCAATTTTTTCCGTTTGTCTGGATTTGATTCAATATAATATAATATATATAATTTTTTTTTCATTTACATTTTTATAGAAAATTAGATTTCAAAGTACAGATTCAAAATTTGAATAATAATTGCAAAAAATTACATTGAAATTTTTATAATATTTTTTATAAAATATATTTTGGATCGTTTTAAGTATTAAATTTTTTTTACAGGCACCTGTGCTTTGTTTTTTGTTCTCTGTGAAATGTATGCCTCTTCATACATTCGTTTCTTTCTTCATCGGTTCAATTCATTCACCATTCTATATATACTTATGTTCTACTGATCTGTTCAGCTACTGATCCATTGATTTATCCATCCATCCATCCATCCATCCATCTATCCATCATCTCATTCATTCATGCATCCATCTTTTCATCTATCCATCCATCCATCTATCTATCCATCTATTTCATCCATCTATCCATCTATACATCCATCTATCAATCCATCCATCCATCCATACACACATCCATACATCCATCCATCTATCCATAAATCCATCACTCCATCCATGCATCTATCCATTTGAACATCCCTTTATCCATATATCCATCCATCTATCCATCCATCCTTCAATCTATCTACTCATCCATGTATTCATTCATCCAGCCATCCATCCATCCATCTATCCACCCATCTATCCGTCCATCCATGAATCCATCCATGAATCCATTTATCCAAACATTCATCCATCCATCCATTTTTTCGATAATTCATTCATCCATCTTTTCATTAATCCATCCATTCATCCATCCATCTGTTCCATCCATCCATCCATTTATCCATCTATTCATTCATCCATCCATCCATGCATCCATCCATGCATCCATCCATGCATCCATGCATTCATCCATCTATTCATCCATCCATCCATCCATCTATCCATGAATCCATGCATCCATCAATTCATCCATCCATCCATCCATCTATTCATCCATGTATTCATCCATCCATCCATCCATCCGTCTATCTATCCATGCATCCATCTATACGTCCATCCATCCATCCATCCATCCATCCATCCATCCATCCATCCATCCATCCATCATTCAATCTATCTATTCATCCATCCATTCATCCATGCATGCATGCATCCATCTATCAATCCACTCATCCATGTATTCATTCATCCATCCATTCATCCATCCATCCATCATTCAATCAATCTATTCATCCATCCATCCATCCAGTCTCCATCTATCCATTCATCCATGCCTGCATGCATCCAACCATCCATCCAGCTGTCTATCCATTCATCTATTCAACCATCTATCTATCCATCCCTCTATCTATACCATCCATCCATCCATCCATCCATTCATCCATCCATCCAACCATCCATCCACCCATCCATCCATTTATCCATGCATCCATCCATTCCTGCATCCATCCATTCATCCATTTATCCAAGCATCCATCCATCCATCCATCCATCCATCCATTCATCTATCCATCATCAATCTATTTATCCATCCATCCATCCGTTCATCCTTCAATCTATCTATTCATCCATTTATTTATCCATCCATCCATCTATTGATCCATTGATCCATCCATCCATTCATCCATGCATGCATGCCTGCATCCATTCATCCGTCTATTCATCCATCTATCCAACCATATTTCTATCCATCTATCCATCTATACTATCCATCCATTCATCCATTCATCCATCCATTCATCAATCCATACATTTATTCATCCATCCATCCATCCATCTATCCCATCCATCCATCCATCCATCTACTACCCATCAATCCATTCATTCATCCATCCATCCATCGATCCATCTATCCATTTATCCATCCATTCATCCATCGTTTCCATCCATCCATTCATCCATCGTTTCCATCCATCCATTCATCCATCTACTCTATCCATCCATTTTTCCATCCATCTATCTATCCATTCATCCATCTATCCATCAATTCATCCATGTATTCATTCATCCATCTATTCATTCATCCATCCATTCATCCATGCATTCATCTATCTTTCCATCCATCCACCCAACAATTCATCCATGTATTCATTCATCCATCTATTCATCCATCCCTTCATTCATCCATCCATCCATCCATTTATGCATCTCTCCATCCATCAATTTATTCAAGCATTTATCCATCCATCCATCCAGTCATCCATCCATCTTTTCTAATCAAATATACATCCATCCATCCATATATCCATCCATCCATCCCTCCATCCATCTATTCGTTCATCCATCCATTTTCTTATCCATTCATCCATCTATTCATCCATGTATTCATCAATCGATCCATCCATCTGTTCCATTTATCCATCCAACCGTTTATCCATCTAATCATCTATGTAGTCATTCATCTATCCAATCATCCATCCATCTTTTCATCCATCCATCCATCTATTCATGCATAAATTTACTTAACGATCTTTCCATCTATTTCATCCACTCATCCATCTATCCATCCATCCGATTATCCATCCATCTATCCTTCAATCTATCTATTCATCAATGTATTCATTCATTCATCCATCCATCTATCCATGCATCCATCCATTCATCTGTCCATATATTCATCTAAGCGTCCATTCATCCATCCATGCATCCATCAATCTATCTATCGATCCATTCTTCTATCCATCCATCCATCCATCCATCCATCCATCTATTCATTCAATCATTCGTTTTTCCATCTATTCATTCATCCATCCATTCATCTATTCATCCATGTATTTATCCATACATTCATCCATTCATACATCCATCCATCCATCCATTCATTAATGCATCCACGCATCCATCCATCCATACATTCATCCATGCATCCATTCATTCATCCTTGCATCAATCGATCCATTTATCCAAGTATTCCTTATCCACCAACCCATCTAGTCTATCCATCCATCCATCCATCTAGTCCATCCATTCATCTATTCCATCCATTCAGCTAATCATCCATTCTTTTGATCATCCATCCATCCATTTATCCAAGCATTTACCCATTCATATCTCCATCCTTCCATCCAACCATCTATTCTATCCAGCTATCCATCCATCCATCCAGTCATTTATCCATCCATCCATCTATTAATCCATTGATCCATCCATCTATTTCATCCATCCATCCATCCATCCATCCATCTTTCAATCTATCTATTCATCTAGATTGGTTGTATTTATCTATCCATTTATCCATCCATTCATCTATCCATATATCCATTCATCTCTTCATCCATCCATTCATCTATCCATATATCCATTCATCTCTTCATCCATCCATTCATCTATCCATATATCTATTCATCTATCCATCCATGCCTCCATCCATCCATACCTTCTTCAATGCATTTATCCATGCATCCATCCATCCATATATTCATCTTTCCATCTATTTTATTCATCCATAAATCCATCCAAGCATCCATCCATTCTTCTATCTTTTCATCCATCCATCTCTTTATCCATCCATCCATCCATCTAGTCATCCATGTGTTCATCCATCGATCCATCTTTCCATCCATCCATCCATCCATCCATTCATCCATCCATTCATCCATCCATCCATTCATCCATCCATCCATCCATCTCTCTATCCATCCATCCATCCATCAATCCATCTATTCATCCATGCATTTATGCCTTTATCCATCCATTCATCTATTCTTTCATTCATCCCTCCATCCATTCATCCATCCATCTATCCATTTATCCATCCATGCATCCATCCATGCATCCGTCCATGCATCCATCTATCCATGCATCTATCCATCCATGCATCCATCCATGCATCCAACCATGCATGCATGCATCCATGCATCCCTTAGTTTTCCTCTTGTATTTGCAAGAGGTGGGACGATCATACTAAAAGAGCTGTGTGTGGTAGAGATGAGCTGGAACGATACAGGGGTATTAATTAACCAATTACCTATAAGGATATGTCTTCAGTACGTTGACTAGATTGAGTAGTTAACCACTTCATAATTAGTTATTTATTCAATTACCTAAATGGATATGTGTTCAAAACATTAACTTCATTAATTGACCAATTAATTAATTTTAAGAATATATGTTTGATACATTAACTCACTTGATTAATTAGTCAATTAAACCATCTGAATATCCTCAAAATACTCCAAAAACATCCTAAAAATCATCTGAAAATCTCAAAAAATAAATTTTTAAAACAATCCTAACAACACCAAAAAAACACCCGGAAACCGTCCTTCTTTTTTTTTCTTATTCTTCTTTTTCTTCTTTTTTTTATCTTCTTCTTTTTTTTTTTCTTCTTCTTCTTCAGCTTTTCTTTTTCGTCTTTTTCTTTTTTTTACTTCTTCTTTTTCTTCTCCTCATTCTTTTTCTTTTTCTCTTTCTTCTCTTTTTTTTCCTTCTTCTTTTTTTTATTCTTCTTCTTCTCCTCATTCTTTTTCTTTTTTTTCTTCTTCTTCTCTTTTTTATTTTTTTCTTCTTTTTCTTTTTTTGGTTTTTCTTCTTCTTCTCTTTTTTTTTTCTTTTATGTTTTTCAATAGGATTCCTTCTTTTAATTTTATTTTCAATTAACTTTAAATATAAGAAAATCAATGAAAGGTTTGATGAAATTTATATTTTTATTCAAAATTACTGCCAAAACTTCCGTTGAAGTGACTAAAAGTCAATCAATTCAAAGATGCTTTGAAACTTAATAAAAAGTTTAAAGGTGCTTTGAAACTTAATAAAAAGATTAAATTAGAAAAAATTTTCAAAGTGGATTAAATATTAATTATTTTAATTATTTTAAATATTTTAAAATGATAAAAAATCATTTCGAAGTGAAATTTGTTTTTCCAATTAATTAAAAAATAATGAAACATTGAAATAGTGATTAAATATTGCAAGACTGTGGTCATTACTAGTGAAAGAAACAATACTGACTTAAAATACTAACACACTTGAATGAAACATGAAACCGTAATAAAAAACATTAAAGAAGATTTACTACTCAATGGAATGAAAAAATAAAAAATAAATCAAAAAATGAAATAATTAAATAAATAATTATTTTTAATATAAAAACATTGAATATTATAAATATAAACTTTTGAAGAAAAAAATTATATTTAGGAATTATTCGAAATAGTGAATAAATTTATTTAAAAAGTTTAGGATTTTCAAAAATGTACATAAGCTGCAGTTTCATTGGTAGCATTACCAACTTCTTGTACTTAGGACTTATTCAATATTATACAATTCGTACTTATTTGAGTTTAAATTGACAATTTAATTGATTAATTAATAATATTAAATTAATAAAACAATTTTGAAATGTTCAAATTCAAAATATTTAAATAGTGAACTTCTAAAATTCAAAATGGAGTGTTTTTATTGGCTGATGGCTTTCTTTTACATCCTCCAGCTCTTCTGCCATTGGTCAGAATATCCTCCTTCCTTTCTTCCTTTTTTTGACTTTCATCTTCCTCATCGATAGTACTGAGTTAATATTGTTGTTGTTTATATTATTATTATTAGTATTATTATTACTATTATTATTTTTGTTATTATTATTATTTTTATTATTTTTTTCATTACTTTTACTACTAGTATCATTATCAATGTTGTTAACAGCATAGTCAACGGTGGTAATATCGCTCTTGGTGTCTCGTATCATGTCGTCTTCATCCTTAATTTCACTTTTGGATTTATCATCATCATCATCACCACCATCTTCCCCATCATCATTATCATCATCATCATCATCACCATCACCATCATCATCCCCATCATCATCATCATCATCATCATCATCATCATCATCATCATCATCATCATCATCATCATCATCATCATCATCATCATCATCATCATCATCATCATCATCATCCTTATCATTAACACCCACATCACCACCACCATCATCCTTATTATTAACACCATCATAACCACCATCCTTTTTAGTATCATCATCATCATCATCATTATCATCTTTTTCTTCTTCCTCTTCTTTATCAACGTTGATTAACATACTATCATTTTCAGAATCACAAAAATAAATTTGATCGTTTTTATTATTAGTAATCTTATTATTATTTTTGTTATTATTGTTATTATCAGTAGTAGTAGTAGTAGTAGTAGTAGTAGTAGTAGTAGTAGTAGTATTAGTATTAGTATTAGTAGTAGTAGTAGTAGTAGTAATAGTAGTAGTAGTATAACTCTTAATATTAATGATTTTTCTATTTAATGCATTATTAAGATTACCATAACTTCTTATTTTCTCATTATTATTATTATTATTATTATTATTAGTGTCATTATTATAATTAGTATTATCACTATTACTATTATTAGTATTATTATTATTATTAGTAGTAGTAGTATTAATACTTATATTATCAATATTATTATTATTATTATTATTATTATTCCTCTGGTACTGC
>OX387262.1:2345914-2355914 GCA_947562095.1 Branchellion lobata | reverse complement strand
CCTCCTCCTCCTCCTCCTCCTCCTCCTCCTCCTCCTCCTCCTCCTTCTCCTCCTTTTCCTCCTCTTCTTCCTCTTCCTCTTTCTTTATTGATCAAAAGTAGCATTGCCTCAATATCATTTCTGACTTCTTGTTTCAGAGAAGTGATGTTGTCGTTAAGGGAAGTCAAAATGGTGGTGGTTGTCTGTGGGGGAGTGAGAGGAGTGGGTGGGGAGAAGGGATTAATAAAAGGGGGAAGCAAGATGAGGAGGAGGAGGAGGAGGAGGAGTAGGAGGAAGATGAGGAGGAGAAGGAGGAGAAGGAAGATGAGGAGGATAAGGAGGAGGAGGAGGAGGAGGAAAAGGAAAAGGAAAAGGAAAAAAAAAAGAAGAGTAGGGAGAGAAGGAGGAAGAGAAAAATGGGGTAATGTGAGTGGAGATGGAGGGATTTGGAGATGGTGGAAGAAAGAAACCCCAAAAAATTCAACCATTGAAATCATTATCACATATCAGCATCAAAAACAACTACATCAACAACAACAACATCAACATTAACAAAAACATCAACAACAACATCAACAACAACATCAACAACATCAACATTAACGAAAACATCAACAACAACATCAACATCAACAATAACAACAATAACAACAACATCAACATCAACAATAACAACAATAACAACAACATCAACAACAACATCAACAACATCAACATTAACGAAAACATTAACAACAACATCAACATCAACAATAACAACAATAACAACAACATCAACATCAACAATAACAACAATAACAACAACATCAACAACAACAACATCAACAACATCAACATTAACGAAAACATCAACAACAACATCAACATCAACAATAACAACAATAACAACAACATCAACATCAACAATAACAACAATAACAAAAACAACATCAACATCAACAATAACAAAAATAACAACAACAACAACAACATCAACAACAACATCAACATCAAATAAAACAACAAAAGTTGGACAAGAGTTGGGACCTTCACGTGGTGTCCAACGAGATGCCGCCAAGTGGCGACATTCGAACCCAACCAACCCATCAACCAAGCTGTGCTGTGGAAGGCGCAAACTACAAACCCTCTCCATTCCCACCTCCCCTTTTTCAATAGCCGAAAGTGCACATCCAGCCCTGTACCTCCGGTCTCTCCTCTTCAGGGCGGGCGATGTCGAGGTAAATCCCGGACCAGTGTGCCGTGGATGCACCAAGACAATCCGACGTGACATCACCTGTTCAAGCTGCAGCCAGCCATACCACAAGACTTGCTCTGGCCTTACTCGAAACAAAAAAATTACTCAAGGCTTCATCTGCAGGCCCTGCGCTGGACTCGCGACTGAACCACGAACAATCACGCAGGTGATGGGAACAAATAAACAATGCTGTGTCTGCAACATGAAAGTGAGACTAAACAGCATTGCCATCAGGTGTCATAGTTGCGGTGGCATCTCCCACAGGAAATGTGCTAATGTCTCCCGCTATGCACCACACGTAGATTGGTGCTGTCACGTCTGCAAACATAACATTCCAACCTCCAACTACATCACAATCACTAAGCCCTCTAAAACAGCAGTGCATACTTCTACCAACCTCGAGTAGACGTTCCATCTCCATCACAAACGTCTATATCCCACCGGAGAGTTCAACGCACACGAGGAACTTTTCAAAACTCGTTGCCAGTCTACCGTCAGCTCAGGGTTTGATCTGCGGTAATTTCAATGCACATCATCCCGTCTGGGATGATGTTTCACGGTCCGACGAGCGTGGAACAACACTGTTACAATGGGCGGAAGACAACTTCAAGCTGGTCCTCAACGATGGCACTCCCACTCGAGCTTCTCGCAACAACCAAGGTCCAGGCTTCAGCTCCCCGGATATCACTCTGGTAGATGCTGATGCGGCAAATAGCTTTGATTGGTCAGTTCTGAACGAGCTAAACTCTGATCACTTCCCGGTGCTGATAAAGTGGAACCAGGGAGTTGGTTATGAAAACCAAAAAATTAAAACTCGTCCAAACTACCACAAAGCTAACTGGGCCAGGTTCCAAGAAATTGTCATGGAGTCCCTCACTGAGCTGGCTGCTGAAGAGGTTCCCTCTGGCGCAACCACCTTAAAAAGATAAAAACGGAAAAAGACGCAAGGTTAGCGTGGCGTACAGTTCGGGGCCTCAAGAATAAAAAGCAACAGCCAACAGGAAAGGCTTTGCAATATAGAGGCCGACTGTACCACCGTGATCAGGCCAAAACGAATGCTTTTATACAAGAGTATGCCAACGTTAGTAGCAGGACTAGCGACCGAGTGAGCAGACTGGCAGTCAAGCAGCATCGACAGGATATGCAGTCCCTGTTGAGATGCCTTAGACGTACCCCAGAACAGGCTTTCCACCAGGACGAGCTCCAGAGTGCTCTTAAGCAGATTAAAGTGGGAAAAACGGCGGGTCCAGATGAAATAGCACCAGACCTTCTCAAGCACCTTCCTTCCGACGTGGAGGTAGAATTACTCAAAATTCTTAACCACAGTTGGCTCGAAGGCTGGTGCCCTCAGTCTTGGCGGGACGCGGTCATCATCCCGTTTCTCAAAAAAGATAAGAACCCACAGTCGGTAGACAGTTACCGGCCCATTGCCCTCACATCAACTATCTGCAAGCTACTTGAGAGAATGATCGTAAAACGTCTTTCATGGTGGCTTGAAGAGCATTCCTTGCTGAGTCCATGGCAAGCCGGGTTCCGGAAGGGTCGAAGCACAGTGGACCAATGCCTCCGCCTATCACAACACATCTCTGACGGATTCCAGTCGTCGGAGAGGCTACGGACAGGAATGACCCTGTTCGACTTCAGTGAAGCCTATGATAGAGTCTGGAGAACAGGTCTGCTGCAAAAGATGCACCTTCTAGGTATCCCGGCTCGCTTCCTGGTGTGGATCAGTTCGTGGCTGACGAACCGACAAGCCCGCGTCAGAGTCAATGCCAAGGTTGGGCGATCGAGAACTTTCAAGGAAGGTCTCCCACAAGGATCAGTTTTGTCCCCCTTGCTCTTTGTCATATATATTAATGATCTCCTCATGCAATTTGAAGACACAACCCTCGTGAGCGCCTATGCCGATGACCTGGCGATTGCATGCAGCGGAAGGAGTAAAATAGACATGACAAAGAAGCTCCAAAAAGAAGTTGACAAGGTAGTGGAATGGAGTGATGATGCTCGTCTCACACTTAATACAAACAAGTGTGAGGTCTCTTTCTTCAGCCTATGCACAGCTGAAGCGTCATGGCAGCCGCATATAACAATCAGAGGTTTACCCCTCTCCTTCAACTCCTACCTTTTTAGGCGTTCAATACGACCGACAAATCACTTTCAGTGAGCACGCTAAAAAGGTATGCCAGACTATGACCAAAAAAACGAATATTCTCCGTGCCCTCGGGGGCACAACTTGGGGATGGCGACCAGCAGAGTTGAGAACAATCTACATCGCCATTCAAAGATCTTTGGCCGAATATGGTTTACAGGCCTGGGCTCCCTGGTTATCGAAATCCAACCTAGGGAAGCTCGAAAGTGCCCAGCTGAACGCAGCTAGAGCCATCACTGGTCACCTAAGATCAACCCCTGGAGAATTCGTTCTAAAAGAGGCACATCTCACCCCACTGGAAGCAAGATACAAGACCTTGTCACTTCTTAAGGCGGATAGTTGGCTACAACAGGCTAACACTGAGCCCCGGTGACTGAACATTGACCGACAGGATCCTCAAAGAACTTGTGCGCCTTCCACAACCAGCTTTAGCGCGTCTGAGGACTATCCTCAGGCACTTAAGATAAGCAAAATACATACATAAAACAACAACGTTAACAACAAAAACCTTTTGCAATTGACTAGCTCCTTCATCAAATCGCAACCACATCTTCAACAACACTTCTGTCAAGTCTGGAATAATAATAAAAATAAAAATAAAAATAAAAATAATAATATAAATAATAAAACATGTAATAATAATAATAAAATAATACTAATAATAATAGTAATAACAATAATAAAAATAATAATAATTATTATTATAATTGATATTATAAAAATGATATTAATACTAAAAATATTTTTTGAAAAATGATATTAATAATAAAAATATTTTTTGAAAAATGATGACAATAATAATAATAATAATAATAATAATAATAATAATAATAATAATAATAAAAATAATAAAAATAGAAAAAAAATAAAATAAATATACAAAAAAAATAATAATCATTATTATCATCATCATCA
The DNA here is from genome assembly GCA_947562095.1 of Branchellion lobata. Taxonomy (NCBI): domain Eukaryota; kingdom Metazoa; phylum Annelida; class Clitellata; order Hirudinida; family Piscicolidae; genus Branchellion; species Branchellion lobata. The sequence goes on along the minus strand of OX387262.1, from coordinate 2,351,637 downwards.
TCATCATCATCATCATCATCATAATTAATATTATTTTTAAGAAAAATAAAAATAATAAGAATAACAAAAATAATAATAATAATAATAATAATAATAAAAATAATAATAGTAATAGTAATATTAATAATAATAATAATGATAATAATTGAAAAAAATTATTATTATTATTAGTATTATTATTTTCATTATAAAAATGATATTAATAATAAAAATATTTAAAGAAATATTTATTAAAAAAATAATAACGACAATAATAATAAGAAGAAGAATAATAATAATGTGAATAATAATGAGAATAATAATAATAAATATAATAAAATCAAAAGAAAAAAAAATAATGAAACTAACCTTTTTTATCTTTTAAAGCTTTATTTCTAACATCATTATCATGACTACCATCTCCGCACTCGTCTTCTTCATCCTCCTCATCATCATCAATTCCATTATCATTATTAACTCTACCATTGTAACAAAGGTTACGGGATGAAAGGCTTAGAAGAGAGGAAGGATGGTGAGAAGGATGAGTATGATGATGAGGAGGATGAAGATGAGGATGAGTAGGATGAAGATGAGAATGAGGAGGATGAAGATGCGGATGAGGAGATTGATGAGAAGGATGAAAATGAGAGTGAGGAGGAAGAAGAGGAGGATGAGAGGGATGGAGAGAAGGAGAAGGATTAGAAAAAGAAGGAGGGGAGTGAAAAGAAGGGGGAACAGAAGGATGGGGAGGAGAATTATGGTGAAAAGAGGGGGAATGAAGAGGAGGACGATGAGGGGAAGAAGAAAAAAGAGAAGGAAAACAATGAGAATGGTGAGAAGAAAGAGAAATAGGAAGAGGAAGAGGAAGAGAAGGAGAAGGAGGAGGAAGAAGATGATTTTCGTTTCCACTATGGCCAGATTTCTCATTGAAAATAATATTGGGTGAAGTGTGGTGGAAAAGACTATTATTTTTGTTATTATTATTAGTAGCAGCAGCAGTAGTAGTAGTAGTAGTAGTAGTAGTAGTAGCTGTAGTAGTAGTAGTAGTAGTAGTAGTAGTAGTAGTAGTAGTAGTAGTAGTAGTAGCAGTAGTAGTAGTAGTAGCAGTAGTAGTAATATTATCATTATTTTCACCATTCTCCTCCCTTCCTTCTCCATCCAAGCGTCTTCTTTTGTATTCTAAACATTCGTCACCTCCACCATCACCATCGTCATAATTTTTATTATTTTTATTGATGTTGTTGGATTCAACGTTCAAAGTAATATAATGACGTTTATTATTATTATTATTATTATTATTTTCATGTTCATTTTCTTCGCATTTGTTAATTGTATCATTAATATTTTTTTTATTGGTGTTATTTTTGTTTATGTTATTATCGTTATCCTTATTATTGTTATTATTATTATTGATATTAATACCATCGTTATAAGAGTTGTTGTTGTTGTTGTTGTTGTTGTTAGAAGAACCCTTTTGCAGAGGGTTGTTGCTGGAGAGGAGAAGATTGTTGCTAAGAAAACGGAAATAGTGATTGCTGAGGAAGGGGTTGGTGAGTATGTGGTTGGTAAAAAGATTGTTGTTGTTATTGTTGTTTTTGTTATTACTGTTGTTATTGATGTTGTTATTGATATTGTTGTTACTGCTGTTGTTGAAGAAATTGTTGAGAGGGATAAGAAAAGAAGGAAGGTTTGAAGTGGGTGAAAAATGGGGAAAGGGGAGGGTTGGAGGGGTGGGGAGGTGGGTGGGGTGGGAGGAGGAGTTGCTGTGTTGTGGACTGATTGCTTTGTAAGTGTGGTTGCTAGGGATGTTGTTGAGGTGGTGGCTAGAAGGATTTTTATTTTTGTTGCTATAATAGCTAATAGAATGCTTATCAGAGTGGTTGCCAGGTTGGTTGCTAGGGTGGTTGGTGGATTGGATGCTAAGGTGGTTGGTGGATTGGATGCTAGGGTGGTTGGTGGATTGGATGCTAGGGTGGTTGGTGGATTGGTTGCTAGGGTGGTTGGTGGATTGGATGCTAGGGTGGTTGGTGGATTGGATGCTAGGGTGGTTGGTGGATTGGTTGCTAGGGTGGTTGGTGGATTGGTTGCTAGGGTGGTTGGTGGATTGGTTGCTAGGGTGGTTGGTGGATTGGATGCTAGGGTGGTTGGTGGATTGGTTGCTAGGGTGGTTGGTGGATTGGATGCTAGGGTGGTTGGTGGATTGGATGCTAGGGTGGTTGGTGGATTGGATACTAGGGTGGTTGGTGGATTGGATGCTAGGGTGGTTGGTGGATTGGATGCTAGGGTGGTTGGTGAAACGTTGATTAGAGAAAATGATACTTTGATTTGAGTTATCGGGTTTTTGAGGTGATAAGTGTTGTTGTTGATGATGTTGTTGTTGATGTTGTTGTTGTTGATGTCGTTTTTGTTTATGTTGATTTGGTGAATGTTGTTGTTGTTGTTGCTGTTTATGTTGATTTGGTGATCGTTGTTGTTTATGTTGAGTTGGTGATTGTTGTTGTACCTTTGGTGATATTTGTGGTTGTTGATTTAGTGACGTTTGTTGTTGTTGTTGCTGTTGTTGGAACAATTCAAGTTGTAACAGTGGCAAATTGGCCTGTGGTGAAATATAACACACTTCGACAAACACACAAACCACAAACAACACACGAACCACTAAAAAAACACACAAACCACAAACAACACACGAACCAATAAAAAGCACACAAACCACAAACAACAAACGAACCAAACAACACACGAACAACAAACAACACACAAAACAAACAGCACACGAACAACAAACAACACACGAACAACAAACAACACACGAACCACTAAAAAACACACAAACCACAAACTACACACGAACCACTAAAAAAACACACAAACCACAAACAACACGCAAACCGAACAACACACGAACAGCAAACAACACACGAACCAAACAACACATGAACAAAAAACAACACGAACCACTAAAAAACACCCAAACACAAACAACACACGAGCCACTGAAAAAACAGACAAACCACAAACAACACACAAACCAAATAACACAAGAACAACAAACAATACAAGAACCAATAAAAAAACACACAAACCACAAAAAACACACGAACCAAACAACACACGAACAACAAACAACACAAAAACCACAAACAACGCACGAACAAACCACACAAAAAAAACAAACAACACAAGAAGCAAACAGAACACGAACAAACTACACACGAACCAAACAACACACAAACCACTGAAAAGCACAAAAACCACTAAAAAAACACAGAAACCACAAACAACACACAAACTACAAACAACACACGAACCACTAAAAAAACAAACAAACCACAAACAACACACGAACCACTAAAAAAACAAAAACCACAAAAAACACACGAACAACAAACAACACACGAACCCCAAACAACACACGAACAACATACAACACACGAACCACAAACAATACATGAACCGAAAACAACGCACGAACCGAAAACAACACAAAAACTACATACAACACACAAACTCAAACAACACACGAACCACAAACAGCACACGAACAACAAACAACACATGAACCACAAACAACACACAAACAACAAACAACACATGAACCACAAACAATACATGAACCACAAACAACACACGAACAACAAACAACACAAAACCCCCTTCTCCCCCCTTCGCCCGCCCCAGGAGCCCACCTTGAGGAAGGGAATAGCGAAGGGACGTAGGGGGAAGTTGGTTAACTTTTGCATCTTTTCATGAAACTCCTCCACCGTTACCCTGGAATTCTGACGAAAAGTGGATTAAGGTAGCTACAAAGAGTGAACATAGGTATTGAGAAAATGTGGAATTATGTTTTGAAAAAGTTGAGTTGGAGAAAAAATAATTTATACCAAAACCACCAACTTACCCTCTCCACTACACCACACCACACCACACCACACCACACCACACCACACCACACTACACCACACCACACCACACCACACCACACCACACCACACCACACCACACCACACCACACTACACCAAACCACACCACACCATACCACACCACACCACACCACGCCACGCCACGCCACACCACACCACACCAAACCACACCACGCCACACCACACCACGCCACACCACACCCACCACAAGTTGGTGGATAAGGAGGTTAACAACAGCACCAATCTCCAAACTCAAGTCTCCCGCAAACTGCTGTAGCGTGGTCAGAAACTTCTTCAGTTTTGACAGTTGTGGTGGTTGGGTATGTGTAGATGTGTGTGTGTATGTGTGTGTGGATGTCTGTGCAGATGTGTGTGTGGATGTGTGTGTGTGTACCTGTGTGGGTGAGGATACGTGTGTGGATGTGTGTGTGAATGCCTGCGTGGGTGTGTGTGTAGATGTCTGTGTCAGTGTGGATGTTTGTGTTTGTGTAGTTACGTTTGTTTGTGTGGGTTGTGGTGTAGGTGTGTTTATGTATGTGTTGTGTTTTCGTTTTTCGCTGACGTCACAGTTAGTTGTGTCATATTTATCAACATTATTTTTGTTGTTATTATCAACATCATTATTTTTATTGTTCTTCAGAGTATTATTATTACTATTATTGTTATTGTTATTTTTTTTCAGAGTGTTATTTTTATTTATGTTGTAAATTATATTTTTGTTGTTATTGATATTGTTGTTGTTATTGATATTGTTGTTTTTGTTAATATTGTTGTTACTAATGTTGTTGTCATTAGTGTTGTTGTCATTTATATTGTTGTTATTATTGATATTGTTATTATTAATGATATTGTTGTTATTTAAGTTGTTATTATTGTTATTGTTGTTGTTATCATCCTCATCCTCATCCACCTTCCCACATACGTTGTTGTTGTTCATGTCAATCTCACACTTCAACACTTTATCACCATCATTATCAACACCACCATTCCCACCATCATCATCACCATGGCCCCCACCACCATCACCACCACCATCACCATCCCCACCACCACCATCACCATCACCATCACCATCACCACCACCATCACCATCCCCACCACCACCATCACCATCATCATTGAGTTCAGTTTTGAATACAATAATCTCCCTTTTCACGTCATCATTATCATCATCATCTTTAGCTTGGTTGACTATAGTGGCATCATCATCATCTTCTTCCTCCTCCTCATTCTCTTTTTCTTTCTTCTCTTCTTCACCATCTTTTTCCTCCCCTTCTTTTTCTTCTTCTTCTTTTTCCTCTTCCTTTTCTTTCTTTTTCTCATCTTCTTCATCATAGCCATCTGTATCAAAACCCTTATCATTATTTCCATTTTTAATTATAGAATTATTATTATTATTATTATTATTATTATTATTATTATTATTATTATTATTATTATCATAATTATTATTGTTTTTATTTTTGTTATTGTTGAAGTCATTTAATCTGCCCATAACCACTTTATGATCATTCTCATCATTTTCATCTGATAGTCTTGAGTTGTTGTTGATTTTTTTGTTTTTGTTATTATTTTTATTGTTTTTGTTGTTATTAATGTTATTATTGTGGTCAGTATCTGCCTCAATTTTGATGTTACCTTCAGGTGAAAATGAGGTTTTATATAAAATTGAAAAAACAAAACAGTAACAACTAAAATATTATTAATAATAAAAAAAATAATAATTAATATACAAAAATAAAAAATAAAAATAAAAATAAAGAATAAATAAATAAATATAATAAAAAGGAAAATATTTAAAAAAAAATATAGTAATAACAATA
>OX387262.1:2324022-2333214 GCA_947562095.1 Branchellion lobata | reverse complement strand
TGTGTGTGTGCGTGTGTGTGTGTGCGTCTGTGTGTGTGAGTGTGTGTGTGTGTGTGTGTGTGTGTGTGTGTGTGTGTGTGTGTGTGTGTGTGTGTGTGTGTGTGTGTGTGTGTGTGTGTGTGTGTGTGTGTGTGTGTGTGTGAGTGTGTGTGAGTGTGTGTGTGTGTGTGTGTGTGTGTGTGTGTGTGTGTGTGTGTGTGTGTGTGTGTGTGTGTGTGTGTGTGTGTGTGTGTGTGTATGGGTTTGTGCGGGTGTGTGCGGAAACAAATAAATGAACAGATGTAGCAGGTGTGGCGACAAATGAAGATGAACAAAATGTCTATCCATCCATCTGTCCATCCATCCATCAAGCCATCCCTCAATCCATCCATCCATATATTATTACAACCATCTATTCATTCATCCCTCCATCCATCCATCCATCCATTCATCCATCCATTTACTCATCCATCCATCAATCTATTCATCCATCAATCTATCCATCCATCCATCTATCCATCCATCCATCCATCCATCCTTCCATCCATTCATGCATCCATCCCTTCATGCATCCATCCATCCATCCAATCATCGATCCATCTTTACATTGACCCATACATACATCTTTCCATCCATCCATCCATCCAATCATCCATCCCTCCATCTATCCATCTATTCGTTTATTTCTCCATTCATCCATCCATCCATTCAACCATCCATCTTTCCATCCATCCACATATCCAACCATCTATCCATCCATCCATTAATCCATCCATCCATCCATCCATTAATCCATCTATCCATCCATCCAATCTATACATCCATCTATCCATCCATCCATTCATTCATCCTTTTATCAATCTTTTCATCCATCCATTCATCCATCCAATCATCTATCCATCCATCTATCCATTCATCCATCCATCCATCCACCCATCCATCCATCCATATTGTCCAGGGCAGGTGGGCTTTCGAGATACTGAGCTGATGTTCTTGTGTGTTTGTGTGTGTGTGTTTGTGTGTGTGTGTGTGTGTGTGTATGTGTGTGTGTGTGTGTGTGTGTGTGTGTGTGTGTGTGTGTGTGTGTGTGTGTGTGTGTGTGTGTGTGTGTGTGTGTGTGTGTGTGTGTGTGTGTGTGTGTGTGTGTGTGTGTGTGTGTGTGTGTGTGTGTGTGTGTGTGTGTGTGTGTGTGTGTGTGTGTGTGTGTGTGTGTGTGTGTGTGTGTGTGTGTGTGTGTGTGTGTGTGTGTGTGTGTGTGTGTGTGTGTGTGTGTGTGTGTGTGTGTGTGTGTGTGTGTGTGTGTGTGTGTGTGTGTGTGTGTGTGTGTGTGTGTGTGTGTGTGTGTGTGTGTGTGTGTGTGTGTGTGTGTGTGTGTGTGTGTGTGTGTGTGTGTGTGTGTGTGTGTGTGTGTGTGTGTGTGTGTGTGTGTGTGTGTGTGTGTGTGTGTGTGTGTGTGTGTGTGTGTGTGTGTGTGTGTGTGTGTGTGTGTGTGTGTGTGTGTGTGTGTGTGTGTGTGTGTTTGTGTGTGTGTGTGTGTGTTTGTGTGTGTGAGTTTGTGTGTGTTTTTTTTTAATTCTTTTTTTTGTCTTCTCATTTATATGTGGGCTTTTTTTCTCATCATTTTTTGTACTGTTTTCTTTTTTCAATATTATTTAAAATAAATCAATAAAAATATTTTAAAAAAACTAATGAAAGAATATTAAAAAAACTGAAACAAAAAATTAAATGAAAAAAAAATAATTAAAAAAAATAAATAATAATAATAATAAATAATAATGATAATAATAATATAAATAATAATAATAATGATAATAATAATAATAATAATAATAATAATAATAATAATAATAATAATAATAATAATAATAATAATAATAATAATAATAATAATAATAATAATAATAATAATAATAATAATAATAATAATAATAATAATAATAATAATAATAATAATAATAATAATAATAATAATAATAATAATAATAATAATAATAATAATAATAATAATAATAATAATAATAATAATAATAATAATAATAATAATAATAATAATAATAATAATAATAATAATAATAATAATAATAATAATAATAATAATAATAATAATAATAATAATAATAAAAATAATAATAATAATAATAATAATAATAATAATAATAATAATAATAATAATAATAATAATAATAATAATAATAATAATAATAATAATAATAATAATAATAATAATAATAATAATAATAATAATAATAATAATAATAAAAATAATAATAATAATAATAATAAAAATAATAATAATAATAATAATAATAATAATATAAATAATAATAATAATAATAATAATAATAATAATAATAATAATAATAATAATAATAATAATAATAATAATAATAATAATAATAATAATAAATAATCATCATCATAATAATCATAAAATATAATAAAAAAAATAATAATAGTTTTTTTTTTCATTCTTTCAAAGTATTTTGTTGTTTTTTTTGTTGTTGTAGGGGGGTGCTTTTGACGGGTTCCCAGGAGCATTGGTGTTTGTAGCGTATGTTGCAGGAAGATAAGGGGTTTAGAAGGTTGAGGAGGAGGAAGAAAAAAAAGAGGAGAAGAACTAGGAGGAGGAAGAAAAAAACAGAAAAGTTGAAAAGAGGAAAACAGAGAAGTTAAAAAAATAAAATTCTAATAGATTTTTTTTTAGTTTTGTTCTAGATTTTTTTTACTTAAAAATAATTCCCAAATTATTCCAATATACTTTCAGTCTTTTTTTTAATCATATTTTTCTAATTTTTTTGCCGATATATTTTTTTATATATAGTGTTTTGCAGTATGTGAAGTTTTTTTCAAGTAATTAAATAGGTTTTTTTTTAAAGTTCTGTTGTTGTTTGGCGCTTGAAATTATTTGATATTGTCTAAAAGTGGACAAATTAAGTTTTTTTTGACTTCAAGGTTTAAAAGATGTCTTCGTCGCGAAAATTATTATCGCCTTTGACAAGTGAGCTTTATATTTCATGTTCTACAATGTTGTTATAATTTTAAAACTATCAGAACGAAATGTTTTAGTACATTCTGGTAAGAATTTTCCATTGAAAATTTTCAAAATCGCAACTTCAACATGCAAAAAACATACTTTATAAAGAACAAAAGACATTTTTTCAAACATTTCGGCTTCCGATTGTGAACTCGTCTGCCAAGCAGCCGCCATCAAAGCAGGAGTTGAAGAAGTCGAAGACTCCGATGGGACGTCTTGACGAGGAGCTGCGGGCTGAGCAACAAATACTTTTGAACTCAAAATCACTCGGACGGGCGCAAACATCAGAACAAACACAAACGGCAAAACAAATACAAACGACAAAACAAACACAAACGACAGGACAAGCACAAACAAAAAGTTCCGATGATGACCCATATGCACCCTTCCCTGAGGCACGAAACCCCACAACAGGGGAGATTGGGGGACCTCGAGGACCTGAACCCACCAGATATGGAGACTGGGAAAGGAAGGGACGAGTCTTTGACTTTTAATTTGTGGTGGTTTTTGTGGATTTGTGGTGATTTTGGTAGATTTGCGGCGGTTTTTAAGATTTATGGTAATTTTGATGTTTCAATGTAGTTTTGGGAGATTTTTTAGTGATTCTAAAAACTGAAACTTATTTTGAATTTGATGTCTTCAGAAGTGGATAAGATTTTAAAAAGATCTAGTCCATTATAATTTTTATCATCAGATTTCAAAATAGAAATGTACCTTTTTAGAATAATCAAATTAATTAAATTTTTATATAAAAAAGTTTTATTATTCTTTAGTCGAAAGACTGAAAACAAAATTATCCATGAAATGACAAACGGACCAAAGTTGAAGTGAGATAATGTGATCATTATCTTTCATAGAATTTTTCATATTTTTCAAAAGCCCTTCCGCGGAAGCAATTTTAGTCACCATGGGTTACAAAGCGACTAAGCCACTCTAGCACGGCTTTTACCTGATTTGCCTTTTTTCTCAACGTCAAAGCTGACCTTAGTCGGGAATCGAACTCTGACCCTTATACTTCAAGGCATAACTCGTTAACCACTCGGCTACAGACGACGGAATGAAGGTCGAATGAATGAATAAAGATCTACCAAAAATTAATGAAAGTATTATAAAATTGAGGTTTTGTAAATAATACATTAAATATAATTTATTCAATTATTAAACTATACCAATTACATCCACAAAACTGTGATCATGTCACAGAACATTTTTAAAATAGTCGTCGCTCAAAACCATCTTTAATCCTGCGTCGATAACTCTAAATTCCCTACTATAATAGTGCTTAGTGGCAAAGCCCTTATAGCTCAGTGGTAGAGCGTTGGTCTCGTAAACCAAAGGCCGTGAGTTCAATCCTCACTGGGGGCATTTTTTGTACTTTTTTCTTATTACAATGGTAGCATAAAACTATTTTTTCAAGTTTTTTGAGTAATTATTCATTTTTAGTGGAATAAAAGTGCATCTCCAACCAACTTCATCCATCTAATCAATAATTCATTTATCCATTCAATCATCCACCCATCCATTCATTTATTCAACCATCCACTCACACCACACAACGTTACTACTACAAAGCTCCCAATAAGATCTATCAATTTAATTAACAAATCCAACGAGCCATACTCATCAACGCACCATGATTGACTACTCTTAAGAAGAATAACAGATTTTTGATAATCATTATAGATTTCCAATAATCATTATAGATTTTTAATAATCGTAGATTTTCGATAATCAGTATAAATTTTTGATGAGCATGAGTGATTGAGAGATCGAGGGAGACGTTTTGATTATGAAATTTAATGAATTCTGACCAAATACACAATCACACCCCCAGACTCGTTGAGCAAAGCTACTTATGTTAATCTGTAAGCGGATGTGAAATCCATAACAATAATAATTTAAAAAAAGAAGATAATAATATTAATGATAATGATACTAATAATAATAATAATAGTGATAATAATAATGATTATCGATTAAGTGACATTTTATCAATTTTCAAATGTAGAATTTTAATAATAAAAACAATCAGAATTAGTAAATAATATTAATCTTTATCATTATTATTAAGAACAATAAGGTCATAATATCATTTTTTATTTAAATGATATTAACGGTATATATTGTTGAAATGCTTCAATATTAACTGTGTAAATGAATTCTAAATGAAAATTCATTCCAGTAGTCGAGTTCAATAATCATATGGAATAACTAAATTTATTAAATAATTAATTAAAAGTAAAATTAATTAAAAATTAAATAAATAAAAAATTAAATGAATAAGAATTATAATAATTGATTAAAAACTAAGTTGATGAAATAACTATAATAATTAAAATAATAATTAAATTTATTAAATAATTATAAAAATTAATTTGAAATTAAATTTATTTTATTACAAGCAAAGAAGAAGTTCAGTAACCTTCATTGTTCTTTGACTGGAAATAGTATTAATAAGAATCACAAATATTCTCATTATCATTATTATTATTTTCATTATTTGTATTATTATTATTATTATTATTATTATTATTATTATTATTGAGAGATTGCCGAATGACTTTCAGAGATGACCATTAAAACACTAATAGTAACAACTATAACAAAAGAAAAAGCTAACAATAATTGAAAAATAAAAGAAAGAATAACAAGCAATAGTAATAATACTATTATTATTATTATTGTATTTATTATAACTTCCGTTGAAATGAATTTCTTCTCATCTATCAAGTTAACACTCAATCCATCCTTATCTTTTTCTCATCCATCTTCATCCTCCTCTCATTCATCCATCTATTCTCATCCTCCTCTCATTCATCCATCTTCATCCTCCTCTCATTCATCCATCTTCATCCTCCTCTCATTCATCCATCTTCATCCTCCTCTCATTCATCCATCTATTCTCATCCTCCTCTCATTCATCCATCTATTCTCATCCTCCTCTCATTCATCCATCTTCATCCTCCTCTCATTCATCCATCTTCATCCTCCTCTCATTCATCCATCTTCATCCTCCTCTCATTCATCCATCTATTCTCATCCTCCTCTCATCCATCCATCATCCTCTTCTCATCCTTCCTTAGCCTCTTCTCATCTATCCATCCATCCTCATCCTCCTCTCATCCATCTATCCATCCTCATCCTCCTCTTATCCATCCATCCATCCTCATCCTCTTCTCATCCATCCATCATCCTCTTCTCATCCATTCATCCTCCTCTCATTCATCCATCATCCATCCTCATCCTCCTCTCATCCATCCATTTATCCTCCTCTCATCCATCCTCATCCTCCTCTCATCCATCCATTCATCCTCATCCTCACCCAACAACCATCCAAAGCAGCCTTTAATAACAAAATAATCGTCCGATGATAAAGAAGAAATAAGCTAAAGTGTCTGTCATTTTCATTTTTTTTCTTGTCTTCTTTGTTGTTGTTGTTGTATTCTTTGTTGTTGTTGCAGTCTTCTTTGTTCTTGCTGTTGTCTTCTTTGTTGTTGTTGTAGTCAAAGTTGCTTTTTTTAATGGTTATTGATGATTACTAGTTTTGTATTGATAATAATAATATTATTATTATCTTAATTTGGTGTTTTTATGATTATTTCAATACATTTTCAAATTTTTTTTTTTCTCTCTTGCCAGTTTGAATCTTTTGAGGGAAATTCATCGTCGTCGTCGTCGTCGTCGTCATCATCATCATCCTCATCATCATCATCATCCTCATCATCATCATCATCATCATCATCATCATTATCATCATCATCATCATCATCATCATCATCCTCATCCTCAGCATCATCATCAACCACACAAAGAAATCAGCAACAATTTACAAATAAATGGTAAAAAAAATATAACCATAAAAACAACACAATAACAACATTAAACACACATCCATCCATTTATTCTTCCATCAATTTTTTCATCCAATCATCTGTCCATCCATCCATCCTTCATTCACCCATCTATTAATCCATTCATCCATCCAATAATTTCCGCACCCATCCATCCATCCAAATCAGACACCCACCAATAAATCAATCTTTTACGGAAAACCTTTCACTCAACTCTTCACCCACCCAACCACTCAACAAAACACCAACCCAGTCACCCAACCATCCACTCAACTACCCAACAACCACCCACTCAACTACCCAACAACCATCCACTCAACTACCCAACAACCATCCACTCAACTACCCAACAACCATCCACTCAACTACCCAACAACCACCCACTCAACTACCCAACAACCACCCACTCAACTACCCAACAACCACCCACTCAACTACCCAACAACCATCCACTCAACTACCCAACAACCATCCACTCGTCCACCCACTCAACCAACCACCCAACAACCTACTCAACACCCAAAAATCACTCCTTGATAAAGGGGGAGCTATTGGATTGTTTGGGCGACAAATCCATCAGCTGTTGCTGGTGCAGATGATGTTGTTGTTGCTGCTGCTGCTGCATCTCACGTCGTTGCTGCTGCTGCTGTTGTTGCTGCAGCTGTTGTTGTTGCTGCTGCAGCTGTTGTTGCTCCAAGATATGTTGGGAGAGGTTGTAGGAGAGAGTGGGGGAGGGGTCGGAGGGGGTGGAGTTGAAGAGCATGGCGAGTTGGTGGTTGTTCTGGAAAGAGGAGGAGGTGGGTAGGTAGGCCATCATGTCGCTCAGGCGATTGCGCAACTCCGTCAACTCACGGTCCTTCTGCATCAGCAGGCCTGGTGGGTGGAAAAAATGGCAGTTTGGAAGATTAGTGATGGGTGAAAATGGGGGGAGTTGGGGTGATTAGTGGTGGGTGAAGATGGGGGGAGTTGGGGTGATTAGTGGTGGGTGAGGATGGGGGGAGTTGGGGAGATAAGTGGTGGGTGAAAGGTGATTTAGGGTGATTAGTAGTGAAGATGAGTGGGTGGAGAATGATAAGTGGTGGGTGGGGGTTCCAAGAGATGAGTGTTGATTTTTCAGTGAAAATCCTCATCGTCCACCCATCAAAAACTCCCAAGCTTTTAACTCTTCTTCTTTCCCTGTCACCCACCCAATTCCACCACTACAATCCTACCCAACTTCTCCAGCCCCCCAAAATCCCCTATCTTACCTCACCATTACCAATTCCCTCAATCCCACCATCTTCCACTCCCACCATTCTCCACTCCCACCATCCTCCACTCCCACCATCCTCCACTTCCACCATCCTCCACTCCCACCATCCTCCACTCCCACCATCCTCCACTTCCACCATCCTCCACTTCCACCATCCTCCACTCCCACCATCCTCCACTCCCACCATCCTCCACTCCCACCATCCCCCACTCCTACCATCCTCCACTCCCACCATCCCCCACTCCCACCATCCTCCACTCCCACCATCCTCCACTCCCACCATCCTCCACTCCCACCATCCCCCACTCCCACCATCCTCCACTCCCACCATCCCCCACTCCCACCATCCTCCACTCCCACCATCCCCCACTCCCACCATCCCCCACTCCCACCATCCTCCACTCCCACCATCCTCCACTCCCACCATCCTCCACTCCCACCATCCTCCACTCCCACCATCCCCCACTCCCACCATCCTCCACTCCCACCATCCCCCACTCCCACCATCCTCCACTCCCACCATCCCCCACTCCCACCATCCTCCACTCCCACCATCCTCCACTCCCACCATCCCCCACTCCCACCATTCCCCACTCCCACCATCCTCCACTCCCACCATCCCCCACTTCCACCATCCTCCACTCCCACCATTTTCCACTCCCACCATCCTCCACTCCCACCATCCTCCACTCCCACCATCCTCCACTCCCACCATCCTCCACTCCCAGCATCCTCCACTCCCACCATCCTCCACTCCCACCATCCTCCACTCCCACCTTCCTCCACTCCCACCATCCCCCACTCCCACCATCCTCCACTCCCACCATTTTCCACTCCCACCATCCTCCACTCCTACCATCCTCCACTCCCACCATCCTCCACTCCCACCATCCTCCACTCCCACCATCCTCCACTCCCACCATCCCCCACTCCCACCATCCTCCACTCCCACCATCCCCCACTTCCACCATCCTCCACTCCCACCATCCCCCACTCCCACCATTCCCCACTCCCACCATTTTCCACTCCCACCATCCTCCACTCCCACCATCCTCCACTCCCACCATCCTCCACTC
>OX387262.1:2306522-2316522 GCA_947562095.1 Branchellion lobata | reverse complement strand
ATGGATGGATGGATGGATTTATTGGTAGATGGATGGATGAAGGGATTTATTGGTAGATGGATGGATGAAGGGATTTATTGGTAGATGGATGGATGGATGGATTTATAGATTAATTTTCACCTCTTTGTTGCATGTGTTATTCTCATAAGGGTTTTTGTCGTTATAGCTAAATGCATCTCCTTCTCCTCTCACTCCCCCCCTCCTTCCTTCCCCCTTGCTGCTATTGGTGATGGTGGTGGTGTTGTTGGTGATGTTGTTGTTGTTAATGATGGTGTTGTTGTTGGTGGTGCTGTTGTTGGTGATGGTGGTGGTGTTGTTGGTGATGTTGTTGTTGGCGATGGTGTTGTTGGTGATGTTGTTGTTGTTGTTGATGATGGTGTTGTTGTTGTTGGTGATGGTGTTGTTGGTGGTGTTGTTGTTGGTGATGGTGGTGTTGTTGTTGGTGATGTTGTTGTTGGTGATGGTGTTGTTGGTGATGTTGTTGTTGTTGGTGATGATGGTGTTGTTGTTGTTGATGTTGGTGATGGTGTTGTTGGTGGTGTTATTGTTGGTGATGATGGTGTTGTTGTTCGTGATGGTGTTGTTTTTGGTGACGGTGTTATTGGTGGTGTTGTTGGTGATGATGATGGTGGTGTTGTAAGTGATGGTGGTGATGTTGTTGGCGATAGTAGTATTGTTGTTGGTGGTGATGTTGTTGGTGATAGTGTTCGTATATTATTATTATTATTACTAGTATTTTCATTACTATTGATAGTATTATTATTATTATTATTATTATTATTATTATTATTATTATTATTATTAGTAGTAGTAGTAGTAGTTTTATTATTATTATTATTAATAATATTATTATAATTACAGAGACAAACCTATAAAGGGAGTCTTTGATGTTGTTGAAAAAGGACGTAAAAAAAGAAATAGATGAAGAAGAAGACGAAGATGATGACGCTGACGTTGATGATGATAATGATGACAAAGATTTTACTATAGCGGTCGTTGTGTTGTTGTAGTTGTAGGGGGAGGAGGTGGTGGTGTTGGTGGTTGTTGTTGTGGTGGTGGTTGTCACATGGTTAGTGACGATGGAATTGGTTGCTAAGTTGTTTGTATTGTTGTTGGCCGTTGCTAGGACACTTCCTGTGGTGTGGGTGTTGGTGGAAGGATGATGATGGTGGTGATAAAAATGATGATTTGAAAATCGTCGCCATCCTGCTCCTCCTCCTCCTCCTTCTCCTCCTTCTCCTCCTCCTCACCGTCATCAGTATGTTGGGGGGGAGGTAGTGCATCATCCAACAACTGCATAAAGAACTGGTTCTCCCGTTGTACCTCCTTCTGACGTCTCTGTGGGGGGGGGGGGGTGCAGAAATGACGGTGGAAAGATGGTGGTAATGAAGATGATGATGATGAGGATGATGATGATGGTAATGATGATGATAATGAGGATGATGATGATGATGATGATGATGATAATGATGATGATGGTGATGATGATGATGGTGGTAACGACGAGGTGAATAGTGATAGTGGTAAAAGAATGGTGATGAGATGAGTGGGAAAATGGTAGTGAGATAAAAAAGCAGAAAAATGTTGCAGAGACGAGTCGAAAGCGTTGAGATATGCTGCTTCGAATGCTGAAGCCCATGGTGATGACTGGGTACCCAACGCTGTGGTGGCGGTGGTGGTGGTGATGGGATGATGATAATGATGTGGTGGTGATGATGGTGTGATGATGCTGGTGGTGTGGTGGTGATGATGGTATGATGATGATAGTGATGTGGTGGTGGCAATGTGATGATGATAGTGATGTGGTGGTGTCGTGGTGGTAAGGGTGGTGTGGTGATGTGGTAGTGATGATGTGGTGGTGGTGATAGTGATGTGGTGGTGGTTAGGATGGTAGCGGAAAGCTCAACCACTCTTTCTCTTCCACCCACCTTTCCAAACCAACTCAAAATTCTCCTTGACACCCGAATTTTTCACCCATTTCCAAATCATTCCTCCAATCAAACTCCCAAATCCCCCTTTAAATCCTCTGAAAAATCATACAACCCCCTCAACTTGCACCCAATCCCCCAAAATTTCACCCAACCCCTCAAAATCCACTCAACCCCCCAAATTTACCCAATCTTCAAAAATCTACTCAACCCTCAAAAATCTACCAAACCCCCCAAATTTCACCCAAATCCCTCCTCCTCACCAATGGGCAGCAAATGGGCGACAGAGGTCGAGGGAGAAGGAGTAGCTCTTGAGTTCCTTTAGACGTACTACTGCCTCCACATACAAGAACAACAACCACAGTAACGTCGTTGGAATGCATACCCCTCGTTCTAAAGGGGGGTTTGGGGGAATTTAAAAAAAATTTTTGAGGGTTTTGGAGGATTTGTTTAAAGGGTTTTTGAAATGGTTTTTGGAGGGGTTTTTGAGTTTTTTTCTCAAAGCTTTGAGAGTTTTTGATTTTTTTGGAGATGTTTTTTTGGAGATATTTTGGGAGATTCGGAGTTTTTTGGGGTGTTACTTGGTGAAGGAATGATTTTGGGAGAATTTGGTGTTGTTTTGGAGGTTTTGGAAGACGAGGAGTATAGCGAATTTGAGAGATTGATTTTTTTTGGAGGGAAATGAGGTGAAGTTATTTTTAGAGTTCCTGGGGTTGGAGAGTGAAAAAATGGAAGTTTCAGGGTGGGGTGTTTGGTATGAAAGTTTTGGGGAGTTTTTGATACAGTAATCCCCTTTCTTTTCCTCCTCCTCTTTCTTTTTCTCTTCCTCCTCCTTCTCCTTCTCCTCTTATTTCTACTTCTACTCCTCCTTCTCCTCCTTCTTCACTCCCTCCTTCTCACCTGTTTGCCAAACGTATTGCACCCACACGTACGTTCCAGCAGTGAAAAATAGCACCTGTGAAAAAATTATAATGACATATGAATATTTAAATTATTATTGTTATTATTTATTATTCACTAATCATTATTATCATTATCATCATCCTCCTCCTCCTCCTGCCCACCTGCACAGGGACAAAAAGGTAGCAGACAATATCCGAGGTGATAGTTATGCACAGGAAGAACATCGAAAAAGCCTGCCATGATGGTTTTGATATTATTATTGTTTTCGTGATTGTTATTATTTTTGATGTGGTTATTATTAGTATAATTCGATTATTACTATTATTACTATTCAAAGTATTATCATAACTAATTTTCTTTATTAATATTTTTCCTCCTTCTTTTCCAAGCTCCTCCTTCTCCATTCCCAAGAAATATTTCCCCAATTACCCCCTCCCTCTTCTCCCCTTCCCCCACCCCCCTCACCAATCCCTGGTGTTTGAAGGAGTCGTAGAAGGACCTCACTAGCATCCAAAAGGGCCACAGATACTCAAAGCGGAACTCAATGAAAAAATCTACCAACACCACCACCACCCACACCGACAAGATCTTCAAATAGGCAAAAACACTGCGAGATGGGTGGGGGTGTCGAAAGTTTTTTGGTGTTTTTTTACAGAGTTTTTGGGGTCTTTTACAGAGTTTTTGGGGTCTTTTACAGAGTTTTAGTTTCAAAAATTGGGGTTTGGAGGTTTTTGAAGTTTTTTTTTGGTTTTGAAGGTTTTTTGTAATGGTTTGAGTTTTGGGTTTTTGTGAAGTTTTGGAGTAATTTTGAGTTTTTTGAATAAGGATTTTGGGTTGGAGGATAATGATGATGATGATGATAATAACAACAACAGCGACAACAGTAATAATAATAAAAGAATAATAACAATAATAATAATGATGAAGATGATAATGATGATGATTATGATGATGATAAAAACCACAACAACAAAAATAATAATAATAATGAAGATGTTAATGATGATGATGATGAGTATGATGATGATGATGATGATAAAAACCACAACAACAATATTTATAATAATAATCAAGATGTTAATGATGATGATGATGAGTATGATGATGATGACAAAAATAATGATAATGATAATGATAATGATGATGATGATGATGATGATGATGATGATGATGATGACAAGAATGACAATAGCAATGATGATGGCAGTGAAGTCAATAGTGACTGAAGTTGAAAGTGGTGGATGAGGTGTAATCAATGTTGGTGTAAGCATGACTCGGGGAGGGCCGATGGACAGAAATGGTGAAAAGGTTTTTAATGGTGATGGTTTTTTTGGTTCAATTTATTGAAAAATGAACTTAAATACATTTTTAATGATCACTTGCCAAAATAGAAACATCTTTCTTGAATTATTTCAAATTATGAAGGTGCTATTTGAAATGTTGAAGTGGTGTAGGTGTTGCATCAAGGTGAGAAATGTTTTCCAAGAAATCAATATGGATATGGAATGATGGTGTAGAAAGATTCATATTGATTCAACATTGGATTTTAAAAATTAAAAATAAGTAAAAGCTAGGGTTAGGATTTTGGAGTTTTTGATGAAAATTTATTATAAATTGTTGAAAACGTTTAATACCAACTCAAATGGAAAGTAATTCAATGTTTTTTAGAATGATTTGTTCTATTTTGCAAAAAATTGAAGACAAAGGAATGAAGCAGTTTTTTTATTTAGAATTTTCATTTTGAGATAATGCATTGAGCCACTTCTAGTATTGTTTGTCCAAAAAAGTAAGCATAAAATAAACGCGGAAATAGATTCGTTTCATTTATTAATTGATTTTTTTCATAAGATAATTTTAAAAACTTTATTCAAACATCATTGCGAGTGAACAAATTCTGAACATTACCACTCCAAAAAGCAATGCGAAATATGTCACAGACGAAATAAATAAATTCAAAGCTTTTTAGAGTGGAATTGACTTGTTCATATGTTATGCTTGAGCGAATTCAAAAAAAAAAGATCGATTGAGAAGTGGTGAGTCATGAAACGCTTGGAATGGAGATGGAGTAGCAAGTGTTACAAACCTGTTATAAAGGCCGTCAGAAACCCTAGTTCTCTGCTGTTTTATTGGGGGCCTTCTGATCTTGGATACGTCAATGTTGCGGCGTTTCATATCAGCTTTGAAACCAAATATTTGCTGAATTGAGGTCTTAAAGTCAAGACTAGTCGTAAAATAACGAACGCTTCCACCAGTAATCCGCTATAGTTATGAGTTAGAAAATGTATATCCAAGGATTGTATCAACGACCATAGAGTTGAGATGAGTGAGTGCGCAAAAATTTGCTTAATTATAATACTTTAGATTATATCAATCCAACTTTATAGTTATTGAAACCCCAGTAAGTTCAATTTAAATTTATCACACCTTCATCATAGTTAATTAGTTATTTTTTAAACGGAAATATGTTGATACATGTAAATGATGAAACTGTTTTATTGAAAATATTTTTAATGAAAAAAATAATTTTTGAATAATTTATTTAATTAGGTTTCAAAAATAAACGTTTAACTATAATTCAACCTAAACGTCCCATTTCTCTTTTGCATGCTATTCAAGATGTCGATGGCTTGCCGTCCTCTTCTCTTAGCTTCTATCGTTGTAATTATTGTCTGCAATGTTGTTTCGGCAAAGCCAAAACAACGTACATTGGTACTGTTAGACAATTTGACCATCAAAGAAACTCACTCCATTTTTTTCCACAACCTTCTTGGTTAGTTTCTAATTTGTCATGACGTGGCATTAATGCACATTTTTACCAAGCAATCTATTTTGAAACGACCAAAAAATATTGTTTCATTATAAAAACAGCAGTATTAATTTTAAAATAATAATTTTTCTTTAAACGCCTCATTTACATCCTCAGACCGGGGATTCGAGTTGACTTTTAAGACAGCCGACGACAGCAGTCTTTCCCTTTCGAAGTATGGCGAATTTCTTTACGAAAATCTCATCATTTTTGCTCCATCGGTTGAAGGTTCGTTTCAGCATTTGGTTTAATTCAATGCACGTATCACTAAATTTCATAAATTTAATTAGTTTGATATCTTATAGCGTTTAATGCAAAAAGAATTTTTAGATTTTTTAGGAAATATCAAATAAATACTATAAAAAGGTCTTCAGCGTCATTCCATTCACCATTCACTTTCAAACTTCTCACCATATCTCCTCCCTCCCCTCCAGAGTTTGGGGGTAATGTGAATGTTGAGGCAATCACCTCATTCATTGATGGGGGAGGCAACCTGATGGTGGCAGGCAGCTCTGACATCGGGGAGGCTGTGAGGGACGTGGCAGGTGAGTGTGGTGTCGAGTTTGATGAGGAAAAAACCGCTGTCATCGACCATCTCAATTATGATGTCATTGATGATGGAAAGGTGAGTAAGGTTAGGAAGGGAAATTATGGATGGAGTTTATAAGGGATGTTTGGGGGCGTGGTTTATGTGTGGAGTTTATGGATGAAGTTTGGCATGGAGTCCTTGGGTGGAGTAAAAGCACTTTTTCACAACCAATTTTCCACCTTCTTCCAGCATACCCTGTTGGTGGCCGATCCAGCCAACCTCATCTCATCTCCCATCCTCCTTGGCACCAAGAACATCAAGCCTCTCCTCTTCAAGGTCCATTTGTGCATGTGTGTGTGTGTGTGTGTGTGTGTGTGTGTGTGTGTGTGTGTGTGTGTGTGTGTGTGTGTGTGTGTGTGTGTGTGTGTGTGTGTGTGTGTGTGTGTGTGTGTGTGTGTGTGTGTGTGTGTGTGTGTGTGTGTGTGTGTGTGTGTGTGTGTGTGTGTGTGTGTGTGTGTGTGTGTGTGTGTGTGTGTGTGTGTGTGCATACATGTGTGAGTGCGCGCATATGTATGTTTCAGTGTCTTTCCATTAATAATTTAGCTATTTTTCACAAGAATTATCATCATAAACTTACTCAAACACAACCATAAACTTTTTTCCACCATAAAACCCCACTTCCACCCTCCACCCTCACCCTCACCAGGGCGTAGGCATGACAGTGGAGCAAGATAACCCATTGGTGATTGATGTCTTACACGCCTCTTGGACTGCTTACTCCTTCAACCCAGTATCCAAGATCTCTGACTTCCCTCATGCCATCGGCAAGAACACCCTTCTCATTGCTGCCCTCCAGGTTGGTGGGTGGATGGGTGGAGTTTAGGGTTAGTGGGTGAATGGATGGGTTGAAGGAATCTGTAAACATTGTAGGTGTAAATTTGATTTATTGTAGTTATGGCTCTGACTACCACACACCCATCTCAACGCCACACTACCACACACCCATCTCACCACCAGACTACCACACACCCATCTCATCACTACAATAAAACACACCCATCTCGCTACCACAAAAATCTCACCACCACACCACCATACACCCATCCAACTACTACATCAATCACACCTATCTCACCACACCACCATTCACCCATCTCACCACACCACCATTCACCCATCTCACCACCACACCACCAAACATCCATCTCACCACCACGCCACCATACACCCACCACACCACCACTCACCCATCTCACCACCACACCACCACATATCAATCTCGCCACCACACCACCACATCCATCTCACCACCATACTACACACCCATCTCACCACTTCACCACCATACATCTTTCTCACCACTAAACCACCACACATCCATCTTACCACCACACACCAACCTCGCCATCACACCACCATACACCCATTTCACCACCACACCACCATACACCCATCCAACTACTACATCCATCACACCCATCTCACCACACCATCACACACCCATCTTGCTACTACACCACCATACACCCATCTCACCACCAAACCACCACATCCACCACACTATCTCACTACTACACTCATTTCACCACCACATCACCACACATCCATTTCACTACCACACCATCATACACCCATCTCAACACCACACACCCATCTCACCACCATACACCCATCTCAACACCACACACCCATCTCACCACCATACACCCATCTCACCACCACACCTATCTTGCCACCACACCGCCTTACACCCATCTCACCACTACACCGATCTCACCACCACATCACCATCACACCCATCTTACCGCCACACCATCACACCCATCTCATCACCCCACCACCACACCCATCTCACCTCCACATCACCACACACCCATCTCACCACCACACCACCATAAACCCATCTCACCACCACACACCTATTTCGCCACCACGTTACCATACACCCATCTCACCACCATACCACTACATCCACCACACCACCATACTACACGCCCATCTCACCACCACACCACACTCATCTTACCACCACACCACACCATCTTATCACCATACCACGCCATCTCATCACCACACCATACCATCTAACCGCCACACCATCACACACCATCTCACCACCACACCCATCTCACCCCCATACACCCATCTCGCCACCACACCACCATTCACCCATCTCACCACCCCACCACCATACACCCATCTCACCACCAAACTACCACATCAACCACACCACCATACTACACACCCATCTCACCACCACACCACCATTCACCCATCTCACCACTACACTACTACACCCATCTCACCACCACACCACCATTCACCCATCTCACCACTACACTACTACACCCATCTCACCACCACACCACCATACTACACACCCATTTCACCACCACACCACACTCATCTTACCACCACACCACACCATCTCATCACCACACCACACCATCTCATCACCACACCACACCATCTCATCACCACACCACACCATCTCACCACGACACCACCATACTACACACCCATTTCACCACCACACCACACTCATCTTACCACCACACCACCATACACCCATCTTACCGCCACACCATCACACACCCATCTCACCACCATACACCCATCTCACCACCAAACACCTATTTCGCCACCACACCACCATACACCCATCTCACCACCATACCACCACATCCACCACACCACCATACTACACACCCATCTCACCACCACACCACACTCATCTTACCACCACACCACACCATTTTATCACCATACCACGCCATCTCACCACCACACCACACCATCTCATCACCACCACACCACACCATCTCATCACCACCACACCATTTCATCACCACCACACCATCTCACCACCACACCAATCTCACCATCACACCACCATACATCCATCTCACCACCATACCCTACATCCACCACACCACCATACCACACACCCATCTCACTACCACACCACATCATCTCACCATCACACCACACCATCCTCCACCACACCATACCATCTCACCACCACACCACACCATTTTCCACTACACCACACCATCTCACCACCACACCACACCATCCTCCACTACACCACACCATCTCACCACCACACCACACCATCCTCCACTACACCACACCATCTCACCGCTACACCACACCATCTCACCACTACACCACACCATCTCACCACCACACCACACCATCTCACCACCACACCACACCATCTCACCACCACACCACACCATCTCATCACCACACCACACCATCTCACCACCACACCACACCATTTTCCACTACACCACACCATCTCACCACCACACCACACCATCCTCCACTACACCACACCATCTCACCACCACACCACACCATCCTCCACTACACCACACCATCTCACCACTACACCACACCATTTTCCACTACACCACACCATCTCACCACCACACCACACCATCTCACCACCACACCACACCATCTCACCACCACACCACACCGTCTCACCACTACACCACACCATCTCACCACCACACCACACCATCCTCCACTACACCACACCATCTCACCACCACACCACACCATCCTCCACTACACCACACCATCTCATCACTACACCACACCATCTCACCACCACACCACACCATCTCACCACCACACCACACCATTTTCCACTTCACCGCACCATCTCACCACCACAGGCGCGCAACAATGCTCGGGCCCTTTTCTTTGGCTCCCTTGACTTCTTTTCCGACCGCTTCTTCAACTCACCCGTCCACAACGCCGTCACTGGACAAAAGTAAGTCGTTTAGTGTTGTGTCATGTTTGTCATGTTTGTCGTGTTGT
>OX387262.1:2299022-2301522 GCA_947562095.1 Branchellion lobata | reverse complement strand
TTAGAAAATTTTTTCGTCTACGTTGTTGTTGCTGTTGTAGTTGTTTTTGTTGCTGTTGTCGTTGGTTTTGCTGCTGTTTCTTTTTTCCTAGCGCTTCATTGAAGACTTTCAATTCTTCGGCACTCAGCCATCCCTGGATGAATAGAACTCTATTATCCCTGAGAGCTCTCGTCTTCATCACATTCACCCCTCCATCGGCCCCCACCCCCAGGTACCACCTGTCGTTGGTGTTGGTGTTGTTGTTGGTGTTTTTGTTGTTGGTGTTGTTAGTGTTGGTGGTGGTGTTGATGTTGGTGTTGTTAGTGTTGGTGGTGGTGTTGATGTTGGTGTTGTTGTTGATGTTGTTGTTGTTGATGTTTATCTTGAGCACCTGAGGATAGTTCTCAGATGCGTTAAAGCTGGTTGTGGAAGGCACACAAGGTTGGTGTTGTTGTTGATATTGTTGTTGATTTTGGTGTTGTTGTTGTTGAGGTTGGTGGTGTTGATGTTGTTGATGTTGTTAGTGTTGTTGATGTTTTTGTTGGTAGTAGTGATGTTGATGGTGTTTTTGATGTTGTTGTTGTTGTTGGTGGTGGTGGTGTTGTTTTTGATGTTAATGTTGATGTTGTCGTTGATTTTCTATAAAAAATAATAAATAAAAACAACAAATTAAATAAAAAAAACTTGTGATGAAATAAATAAAAAATAAATAAGTAAAAAAAATTAAAAAACCCAGAAAAACTAAGTAAATTAAAAGAATCAATAAAATTTAATAATAAAAAACGACTAGAAATCAAACAAAAAAAAACAAAAAAACAACGAAAAAACAAAAAAAAGAAGAAAAAAACTAAAAAAACCGAAAAAAAACAAAAAACGAACTTTTTTTTGTGTTGGTTTTTGAAGGCGGACCTTTTTTGTTTGATGAGGTGGGGGTTTGGTTGCGAGAAGTGCAACTTGATTATGTTGTTTTGCTGCTGTTGTTGTTCTGGTGTCAGTATGGACAAGTATTTGTGGAAGGTGTTGTTGTTGTTGTTGTTGTTGTTGTTGTTGTTGTTATTGTTGTTGTTGTTAGTTGTACTGGGGGTGTCACTGGTGATGTTAGTCGTGATTTTGTTGTTAGTTGTGCTTCTGGTGGTGGTGTTGCTGTTAGTTGTGTTGTTATTGGGGGTGTTGTTGGTGTTGATGTTGTCGCTTTGTTTTTTATGAGTATTTTTGTTGTTATTCAGGTTGTTATAAAGAGTTTCATAATTTCTATTATTTATTAAGTCATTGTTGTTTTTTGTTAAGTCATTATTTTTTTGTTTTGATTTTTTAGAGGTTTTTCCAACGGAGCTCTGTGTATTGCTTGATGGTACTGACTTGTTTGAAGAAGTTTGAAGAGGAGGAAGAAGATGACGATGATGATGATGATGATACTGATGATAAGCTTGATAATGAGAGAAAGGAGGAAGAGGAAGAGGAAGAAGATGAGGATGACCACGCTGATGGTGATGGGGAAGAAAAAGATGAGAAGAGGGAAAAGGAAGATGAGAAGATGGAGGAGGAAGATGAGGAGAGGGAGGAGGAAGATGAAGATGAGGAAAAAGAGGACGAAGATGACGATGGTGGAATTTTTTAGGCGGTTGTTTTTTCGGTGCTAAGAGGTGGGTTGAGGAACGATGGTTAAATGAATGGTTGGATGGAAGGTTGGATGGATGGTTGGATGGAAGATTGGATGGATGGTTGGATGGATGGTTGGATGGATGGTTGGATGGATGGTTGGATGGATGGTTGGATGGATGGTTGGATGGATGGTTGGATGGATGGTTGGATGGAAGATTGGATGGATGGTTGGATGGAAGATTGGATGGATGGTTGGATGAATGGTTGGATGAATGGTTGGATGGATGGTTGGATGGATGGTTGGATGGAAGATTGGATGGATGGTTGGATGGAAGGTTGGATGGAAGGTTGGATGGAAGGTTGGATGGAAGATTGGATGGATGGTTGGATGAATGGTTGGATGGATGGTTAGATGGAAGGTTGGATGGAAGGTTGGATGAATGGTTGGATGGATGATTGGATTGAGGTAAGATAGGTTTTTGCAAAACACTTGGACGATTGGTCCAGAGATGATACTTCGATCTTGTATCATCTTTGGAGTTGTAAATGGGATTGGATTTATGAGGAGCATCGGGATATGGATAAGAGTTGGGATGGGATAAGGAGTTGGGATGAACTTTGACATTGAAGTTTGGATTTTTTTTGACACTAGATTTTACGTTATGAGAGACTTTGGGGTTGTCATGAAGATTTGGCATGTCATGAGGATTATGGGTAGGATAAAGGTTAGATTCAGGATGGGAATTAGAGTTGGAATAGAGGTTAAATTTGGGAGAAGGATTGGAAGGAAGAGGATGAAGTTTTTGAAGGTGTTGTTTTTGAAGCCAATCTTGAGACTTGTCATGGTGATGGGGGTAGTTGTGGGCGGGGTTGGAATGAGAAAGGAGAGGAGGATGAAGAGGAGGAGGATGAAGAGGAT
>OX387262.1:2276522-2294022 GCA_947562095.1 Branchellion lobata | reverse complement strand
GGTTGATGGGTGGTTTGTTGGGAGGATATTTGGAGGGTAGGATTGGGGGTTTGTTGGAAGGTTTGTTGGAGGGTTTGTTGAAGAAATTGAGGAGGGTTTGTTGGAGGGTTTGTAGGAGGGTTTGATGAAGGGTTTGTTGGAGGGTTTGCTGGAGGGTTTGTTGGGGGGTTTGTTGGGGGGTTTGTTGGAGGGTTTGATGAGAGGTATGTAAGGGGTTTTGTTGGAGGGTTTGTTGGAGGGTTTGTTGGAGGGTTTGTTGAGGAAATTGTTGGAGGGTTTATTGGAGGGTTTGTTGAGGGTTTTTTATGAGGGTTTGATGGACGGTTTGTTGGGGGGTTTGATGAGGAAATTGTTGGAGGGTTTGTTGGGGGGATTGTTGGAGGGTTTGTTGGAGGGTTTGTTGGAGGGTTTGTTGGAGGGTTTGTTGGAGGGTTTGTTGGAGGGTTTGTTGGAGGGTTTGTTGGAGGGTTTGTTGGAGGGTTTGTTGGAGGGTTTGTTGGGGCGTTTGTTGAGGGGTTTGTTAAAGGGTTTGTTGAGAGGTTTGTTGGAGGGTTTGTTTAAGGGTTTGTTGGAGGGTTTGTTTAAGGGTTTGATGGGAGGTTTGTTGGAGGGTTTGTTGGAGGGTATGATGGGGGGTTCGTTAAGGGGTTTGTTGGGGGTTTTGAAGGGAGGTTTGTTGGAGGGTTTGTTGGAGGGTTTGTTGAAGGGTTTGTTGAGGAAATTGTACGAAGGTTTGTTGGAGGGTTTGTTGGAGGGTTTGTTGAGGGGTTTGTTGAGGAAATTGTACGAAGGTTTATTGGAGGGTCTGTAGGAGGGTATGATGGGGAGTTTGTTGGAGGGTTTGCTGGGAGCTTTGTTGTAGGGTTTGTTGGAGGTTATGATGGGGGGTTCGTTGAGGGGTTTGTTGGGGGGTTTGAAGAGAGGTTCGTTGGAGGGATTGTTGGATGGTTTGTTGGGGTTTGTTGGAGGGTTTGTTTGAAGGTTTTTTGAGGGGTTTTTTGGGAGCTTTATTGGAGGGTTTGTTGGAGGGCTTGTTTGAAGGTTTTTTGAGGGGTTTTTTGGGAGCTTTATTGGAGGGTTTGTTGGGGAGTTTGTTGAAAGGTTTGTTGAAGGGTTTGTTGGGGGGTTTGTTGAAGGTTTTGTTGGAAGGTTTGTTGAGGGTTTGTTGAAGGTTTGTTGGAGGTTTGTTGGTGGGTTTCTTGGAGGGTTTGTTGGAGGGTTCGTTGGGGGGTTTGTTGAAGGTTTGTTGGAGGGTTTGTTGGCGGGTTTGTTGAGGGGTTTGTTGGAGGGTTTGTTGGTAGGTTTGTTGGAGGGTTTGTTGGAGGGTTTGTTGGAGGGTTTGTTGAGGAAATTGTAGGAGGGTTTTTTGGAGAGTTTGTTTGAGGGTTTGTTGGGGGGTTTGTTGGAGGGTTTGTTAGGGAGTTTGTTGAAAGGTTTGTTGAAGGGTTTGTTGGGGGGTTTGTTGGAGGTTTTGTTGGAAGGTTTGTTGAGGGTTTGTTGAAGGTTTGTTGGAGGTTTGTTGGTGGGTTTCTTGGAGGGTTTGTTGGGGAGTTTGTTGAAGGTTTGTTGGAGGTTTGTTGGGTTGTTTGTTGAGGTGTTTTTGGTGGGTGTGTTGAAGGTTTGTTGGAAGGATTTGGAGAGTTTCTTTGAGTTTTTGTTGAAAGTTTGTTGGGGGTTTTTTTGGGTGGTTTGTTGGAGGGTTTGTTGGGGAGTACCTTGAAAGGTTTGTTGAAGGGTTTGTTGGGAGGTTTGTTGGGGTATTTGTTGGAGGGTTTGTTGGAGGGTTTGTTGGAGGGTTTGTTGGACGGTTTGTTGGAGGGTTTGATGGAGGGTTTGTTGGAGGGTTTGTTGGAAGTTTTGTTGAAGGGTTTTTTTGGAGGGTTTCTTGGAGGGTTCGTTGGAGGGTTTGTTGGAGGGTTTGTTAGAAGCCTTGTTGAGAAGTTTGTTGGGGGGTTTGTTAGAGGGTTTGTTGGAGGCTTTGTTGAGTGGATGGTGCAAGGTTTGTTGGAAGGTTTGTTGAAGGGTTTGTTATAGGGTTTGTTGAGGGGTTTTTTGGAGGGTTTGTTGGTGGTTTTGTTGGAAGGTTTGTTGAAGGGTTTGTTGGGGGGTTTGTTAGAGAATTTGTTGAGGGGTTGGTTGGTGGGTTAGTTGGAGGGTTTGTTGGAGGGTTTGGTTTTGGGTTTGTTGGAGGGTTTGTTGGAGGGTTTTTTGGAGGGTTTATTTGTGGGTTTGTTGGGGGGTTTGTTGGAGGGTTTGTTGGAAGTTTTGTTGGGTGGTTTGTTGAAGGATTTGTTGAGGAGTTTGTTGGAAGGTTTGTTGGGGGTTTTTTGGGGGGTTTGTTGGGGGGTTTGTTGGGGGGTTTGTTGGGGGGTTTGTTGGGGGGTTTGTTGGGGGGTTTGTTGAAGGGTTTGTTGGGGGGTTTGTTGGGGGGTTTGTTGGGGGGTTTGTTTGGGGGTTTGTTGGGGGGTTTGTTGGGGGGTTTGTTGGGGGGTTTTTTGGGGGGTTTGTTGGGGGGTTTGTTGGGGGGTTTGTTGGGGGGTTTGTTGGAGGGTTCGTAGGAGGTTTGTTGAAGGTTTGTTGGAGGGTTTGTTGGAGGGTTTGTTGGGGTTTTGTTGGAGGGTTTGTTAGAGGATTTGTTGAAGGTTTGTTGGAGGGTTTGTTGAAGGGTTTGTTGGATGGTATGTTGGAAGGTTTGTTGGTAGGTTGGTTGTAGGGTTTGTTGGGGGGTTTGTTGGGGGTTTGTTGGAGGGTTTGTTGGAGGGTTTGTTGGGGGGTTTGTTGGAGGGTTTGTTGGAGGGTTTGTTGAGGGGTTTGTTGGAGGGTTTTTTGGAGGTTTTGTTGGAGGGTTTTTTAGAGGATTTGTTGAAGATTTGTTGGTGGGTTTGTTGGATGGTATGTTGGTGGGTTTGTTGGTAGGTTTGTTGGAGAGTTTGTTGGAGGGTTTGTTGAAGGGTTATTTGGAAGGTTTGTTTGAGGGTTTTTAGGAAGGTTTTTTAGGGGGTTTGTTGGGGGGTTTGTTGGAAGGTTTGTTGTGGGGTTTGTTGGAGAATTTGTTGAGGAAATTGTTGGAGGGTTTGTTGGAGGGTTTGTTGGAGGGTTTGTTGGGGGGTTTGTTGGAGGTTTTGTTGGAGGGTTTGTTAAAGGATTTGTTGAAGATTTGTTGGTGGGTTTTTTGGAGGGTTTGTTGGATGGTATGTTGGAGGTTTTGCTAGAGAGTTTGTTGGAGGGTTTGTTGGGGTTTGGTTGGAAGGATAGTTGGAGGGTTTGTTGGAGGGTTTGTTGGAGGCTTTGTGAGAGGGTTTTTAGGAATGATTTTTTAGGGGGTTTGTTGGAGGGTTTGTTGGGGGGTTTGTTGGAAGGTTTGTTGTGGGGTTTGTTGGAGGGTTTGTTGATGAAATTGTTGGAGGGTTTGTTGGAGGGTTTGTTGGAGGGTTTATTGGAGGGTATGTTGGGGATTTGTTGGGGAGTTTGTTGGAGGGTTTTTGGGGGGGTTTGTTTGGAGGGTTTGTTGGAGGGTTTGTTTATGGGTTTGTTGGGGGGTTTGTTGGAGGGTTTGTTGGAGGGTTTGTTGGAGGGTTTGTTGAGGGGTTTGTTGGTGGGTTTGTTGGTGGGATTTTTGGATGGTTTGTTGGAGGGTTCTTTGGAAGTTTTGTTGGAGGGTTTGTTGGATGGTTTGTTGGGGAGTTTGTTGGAGGGTTCGTTGGATGGTTTGTTGGAGGGTTCGTTGGATGGTTTGTTGGGGGGTTTGTTGGAGGGTTTGTTGAGGGGTTTGTTGGTGGGTTTGTTGGTGGGTTTGTTGGATGGTTTGTCGGAGGGTTCGTTGGAAGTTTTGTTGAAGGGTTTGTTGGAGGGTTTGTTGGAGGGTTTGTTGGAGGGTTTGTTGGAGGGTTTGTTGGGAGGTTTTTTGGAGGGTTTGTTGGGGGGTATGTTGCGGAGTTCGTTGGGACGTTGATGAGTAGAAGTGTTCATCCCGTTCTTCAAAACTACCTCCAAATCCCCCAATTCCCAATAAACCCTTTAAAACCCACTCAATCCCACCAAACATTTCCGAACCCACTCAATCCCACCAAACCTTTCCGATCCCACTCAATCCCACCAAACCTTTCCAAACCCACTCAATCCCACCAAACCTTTCCGATCCCACTCAATCCCACCAAACCTTTCCGAACCCACTCAATCCTACCAAACCTTTCCGAACCCACTCAATCCCACCAAACCTTTCCGATCCCACTCAATCCCACCAAACCTTTCCGATCCCACTCAATCCCACCAAACCTTTCCGATCCCACTCAATCCCACCAAACCTTTCCAAACCCACTCAATCCCACCAAACCTTTCCGAACCCACTCAATCCCACCAAACCTTTCCAAAACCACTCAATCCTACCAAACCTTTCCGAACCCACTCAATCCCACAAAAAACTTTCAAACTCCCCTAACTTTTCTAAACCACCTCAAACCACTGAGCCACCCACCGTGGACAGGGCATAGAGATTCGCGTTAGGGTCAGTACACAGAAATCTTCCGGAGTCGACAAACCTCAAGAGGACAATGTTGAAGTCGATGGGGGAACAAGGTCGGAGTGGAGATTGGGGTAAAACACACCATATTATCAACTCTAGCACCGCTGGAAGGTTGGGATTGTTGGTTGGGTTGGAGGAGATAAGGGATGTTTGGGTGGGTTGGAGGAGATAAGGGATGTTTGGGTGGGTTGGAGGAGATAAGGGATGTTTGGGTGGGTTGGAGGAGATAAGGGATGTTTGGGTGGGTTGGAGGAGATGAGGGATGTTTGGGTGGGTTGGAGGAGATAAGGGATGTTTGGGTGGGTTGGAGGAGATAAGGGATGTTTGGGTGGGTTGGAGGAGATAAGGGATGTTTGGGTGGGTTGGAGGAGATGAGGGATGTTTGGGTGGGTTGGAGGAGATAAGGGATGTTTGGGTGGGTTGGAGGAGATGAGGGATGTTTGGGTGGGTTGGAGGAGATAAGGGATGTTTGGGTGGGTTGGAGGAGATGAGGGATGTTTGGGTGGGTTGGAGGAGATGAGGGATGTTTGGGTGGGTTGGAGGAGATGAGGGATGTTTGGGGGGGTTGGAGGAGATGAGGGATGTTTGGGGGGGTTGGAGGAGATAAGGGATGTTTGGGTGGGTTGGAGGAGATAAGGGATGTTTGGGTGGGTTGGAGGAGATAAGGGATGTTTGGGGGGGTTGGAGGAGATAAGGGATGTTTGGGTGGGTTGGAGGAGATAAGGGATGTTTGGGTGGGTTGGAGGAGATAAGGGATGTTTGGGTGGGTTGGAGGAGATAAGAGATGTTTGGGTGGGTTGGAGGAGATAAGGGATGTTTGGGTGGGTTGGAGGAGATAAGGGATGTTTGGGTGGGTTGGAGGAGATGAGGGATGTTTGGGTGGGTTGGAGGAGATGAGGGATGTTTGGGTGGGTTGGAGGAGATGAGGGATGTTTGGGGGGGTTGGAGGAGATGAGGGATGTTTGGGGGGGTTGGAGGAGATAAGGGATGTTTGGGTGGGTTGGAGGAGATAAGGGATGTTTGGGTGGGTTGGAGGAGATAAGGGATGTTTGGGTGGGTTGGAGGAGATAAGGGATGTTTGGGTGGGTTGGAGGAGATAAGGGATGTTTGGGTGGGTTGGAGGAGATGAGGGATGTTTGGGTGGGTTGGAGGAGATGAGGGATGTTTGGGTGGGTTGGAGGAGATGAGGGATGTTTGGGGGGGTTGGAGGAGATGAGGGATGTTTGGGGGGGTTGGAGGAGATAAGGGATGTTTGGGTGGGTTGGAGGAGATAAGGGATGTTTGGGTGGGTTGGAGGAGATAAGGGATGTTTGGGGGGGTTGGAGGAGATAAGGGATGTTTGGGTGGGTTGGAGGAGATAAGGGATGTTTGGGTGGGTTGGAGGAGATAAGGGATGTTTGGGGGGGTTGGAGGAGATAAGGGATGTTTGGGTGGGTTGGAGGAGAATGGTTAAGGTTTGAGGGTTTGGTTTGAAGTGATAAACCGACTAAGAGTTGGGAGGTTGGGAATGGGCTCGAAGATTTAAAACAGGGAATATTTGAGAGATAATCTAATCTAATCTAATCTAATCTAATCTAATCTAATCTAATCTAATCTAATCTAATCTAATCTAATCTAATCTAATCTAATCTAATCTAATTTAATCTAATCTAATCTAATCTAATCTAATCTAATCTAATCTAATCTAATCTAATCTAATCTAATCTAATCTAATCTTATCTAATCTAATCTAATCTAATCTAATCTAATCTAATCTAATCTAATCTAATCTAATCTAATCTAATCTAATCTAATCTAATCTAATCTAATCTAATCTAATCTAATCTAATCTAATCCAATCTAATCCAATCGTGTTCAAAGTGCCTTTTAGCACTTTGTTCAAGGCGTTCCCATGGAAACGGTTTTCTGGTTTGGTTCAGAGCGGAATTTGAAGAATATAAAAAAATTGGAAAGTAAAATGAATTGAAAAAAATGTGATGAAAAAAAATAAGAAAAAAAAGAAAATGAGGAAAAAAAGAAAAAAAGAAAATGAAAAATGAAAGAAAATAAGGAAAGAAGAAAATGAAAAAAAAAATGAAAACGATAAAAAGAGTTGAAAAATATGAAAAGAGATTGTGAGGATTGAAATGAGTGGTTGTACGGGAATGGGAGTTGAAAAGAAGTTATCAGAGCCTGGAATGTTGTGGAATGTAATGGAATGTTGTATAGTGTTGTGGAATGTTGTAGGGTGTTGTGGAATGCTGTGGATTGTTGTGGAATGTGGTAGGGTGTTGTGGAATGTTGTGGAATGTTGTATAGTGTTGTGGAATGTTGTGAAATGTTGTGGAATGTAGTGGACTGTTGTTGAATGTTGTAGAGTGTTGTGGAATGTTGTGGAATGTTGTAGAGTTTTGTGGAATGTTGTGGAATGTTGTAGAGTGTTGTGGAATGTTGTTGAATGTTGTAGAGTGTTGTGGAATGTTGTGAAATGTTGTAGAGTGTTGTGGAATGTTGTGCAATGTAATGGAATGTTGTGGAATGTAGTGGAATGTTTTAGAGTGTTGTGGAATGTTGTGGAATGTAGTGGAATGTTGTGGAATGTAATGGAATGTTGTGGAATGTAGTGGAATGTTTTAGAGTGTTGTGGAATGTTGTGGAATGTAGTGGAATGTTGTGGAATGTTGTATAGTGTTGTGAAATGTTGTGGAATGTTGTATAATGTTGTGGAATGTTCTATAATGTTGTGGAATATTGTGGAATGTTGTGGAATGTTGTAGTGTTTTGGAATGTTGTGGAATGTTGTAGAGTGTTGTGGAATGTTGTGGAATGTTGTATAGTGTTGTGGGATGTTGTGAAAAGTTGTATAGTGTTGTGGAATGTTGTGTTAGGGTGCGGAATATTGTGGAATGTTGTAGAGTGTTGTGGAATAGGGTGTGGAATGTTTTGAATTGTTGTGAAAAGTGGTGGAAAGTTGTAGAAGATTGTGGAAGGTTGTGGAACGTTGTGGAGAATTGTTAAATGTTGTAGAAGGTTGTGGAATGTTGTGGAATGTTGTAAAAAAAACTAATAGTTTGAAATATAACTTCTAGTGTGAATAAAAATAACGATATTAATTATTATTCTTTTTTCTCAATTTCTATTGAGAAAAAAAATTTTAAACTCAGAAATATAAAAAAATGAAAAAAAAACATTAAATTTGAAAGTTATTTTTTAAATGATACAAGCTGAAACATAAATGATCAGGAAGGAGTAATCACAAACACTGAACAATGAAATAAAGAATGTTTGAAAGAGGCACAAATCCATTATTATAGAATATTTGAAATTAGTAATAATGAAAAAATAAAACTTTTCGTAATACTACTCTAAAATGAAAAATTAAAAATAAAATAACTTTTTAAAAGTTTTTTCAATTTTTCAGGCTTTAAATAATTTTTTTGATTAATTTTTAAAAAAATAATATTTATTTCATTTTTTATTTTAAATATTGTTTTTCTAGGCAACGTTACAGCATTTCTCGTAGGGATTGAATACAAGGAAGACACTTTTTCATTGCTTTTGTTGGAATTTCTGGCTCTTGTCTTAAATGGATTTCCTCTTACCTCTCCAACAGGAGTTTTGTAGTTTCTATAAACGACTCTCATTCTACTCTTTCCTCTTTCCCATTTGGTGTTCCTCATGGTTCTGTTCTTGGTCTTCCCCTTTTTATTCTTTATACTTCTGAACTCTCCAAAATTATTCCATCATTTTTTCTTCAGAGTCAACTTTATGCAGATGACTCTTACATCTTCACTTCATTTTATAAATATGAATTATCTTCAACTATCTTTGAAATTTATTCTTGCATTGGTAAAATAATCTCTCGTAGTGATTCTATGTTCCTCAGACTCAATCCCTCGAAATTTGATCTGATATATTTTAGCAAGTCTTCTCGACTTATTGAATTTTCTCCCTCAATTGATATTTCTTCAAACCTTCCACTTGCTCCTTCTTCCACCATTCATAGTTTAGGTTTCACTTTTGACTCTTCACTTTCTCTCATACCAAAAATAAAATCTGTAGCTAAATCATCTATTTTTTATCTTCGTCGTATCAAGTAAATTAAACTTTTGCCAGACAATCCAACCCTCAAACTATTAGTTTCTTCGCTTATTTTGTCCCGCTTTGACTATTGTTACTTTTTTTACTATGGACTCCCAGAGACCGCGCTACACCCTCTCACCAAAGCTTTTAATAGCGTTGCCCGCTTAGTTTTTGGCACTCAGAAATTCTTTCGTCTAACTCCCACCCTTATCTCTTTACACTGGTTGCCTTTTAAAAAAGATCATTTTTTGAAATCTACAATCATGTTTAAAATAAAAAATAATCACTCACCCACCTACTTAGCTGACCTTTTTAAGTTGCCTCCTCGTGGGGGACTGAGATCTTCTACTTATTCTCATTTTTAGGATACCTTCTGATAGTACTTATGCTAAATCTGCACTTTCCTAATGTGGGTCCCTTCTATGGAACTCTCTTCCCCTAAATCTCACCTCTATTACTTCTCTATTTTCATTTCGTAAAGCCTTTCAAATTTTGTTATTTAAACAGTCCGTAGCAGAGCGCTCTTGAACAGTGTGAAATCAGCGCTATATGAATGATTAGCTTAAATTAGATTACTCGGTAGTAGAAAAAAAAGAAAAAAAATGAAAAAATGAAAAAAAAATATTGAAAACTAAAAAACCAACAAAAAATGAAAAAAAACATCTTTTGAAAAAAAACAAAAAAAAACTTATTGAGAAGAAAAAAACGGAAAAGAAGCGAGAAAAATGTAAAGAAGTGGAAAAAAAACGTAAAAAACGAAAAAAAACAACCTTATCAACAGTTTTCACAGAAGCCTATGATTTTTTTGAACCAACTAACAAGTTTAGTAAAAAAATTTGTTTGATGAATTGTGTTTTTATTGTTAGTTTTATTATTATTTTTTAAATACATTTTTATTGTTATTTTTTTTGTTTTCGAAGTTTAAAAATTTTTTTTGTCAATTTTTAAAAAATTCTAGTTTAAAACGATTTTTTTCAGTTTTTTTCAGTTTTTTACAAAACAGGTGTTGAAAAAAATATCAACATATTAAACTTATTTTTGTTTTTTCAATATTAATTTTTATTCTTTGTTTTTTTTTCAAAAAAAAAAAGAATAAATAATTGAAAACATTTTTAAATTAATAAACCATTTTTTGATAATTTTATTTTATTAAATAATTTATTTTTTTAAAATTAATTAATTAATTTATTTATTTATAAAATTTATTTATTTATTCATAATTTATTATTTTTAGATTAACTAAGTTATTTTTTTTAATCATTAAAAAAAATATTTTCCAGTGATCATCTTTTTGCGCTTAATGTGTTTTTGGTAACAAAATTGACCACAAGCGAAATAAATTCCAGATTTTTTTGAACAAATAACTGAAAAAAAGTTGCTAACCCACCCAGACGTATGACATATTTTTTTCCAAACAAAAAAAACTCATGTTTTGAAGTAAAAAAACACAAACAAAAAAATAAAAAGATTCAAAATGAAAATAAAAATGAGATTCAAAACCTTTTCTGTTCACAAAAGTTGGTTTTTACTGGAAACAAACTAGGAGCAGGTGGGAATAAGTTCAATTTGAGCCAAAAAAAGTGTAGTTTTTATCTGTCATGACTTTTGATTGCAAATGAAAAATAAAAAAAACCATTTAACGAAAAACTGGATGAAAAACAAGTATAACAAAAACAGGATGAACAAAACAAACAAAACAAAATGTAATAAAAAGAATAAATGATGAACAATAAAATAAAAATTGAAAAAATATTGAAAATTTTTATTTCTCAGTTCAACATTATCACTCACACTATTTAGTTTTGATAATTGTGTAATGGTGATGGAGGATAAGATGTATACAAAGAAGAAGAAGGAGAGGAAGAAGGAAAAGGAAAAGAGGAAGAAAAAATTATTAAAAAAAAAAGAATTAGAAAAAAAAAATAAAGTGAATAATAGTAATAATAATAATAATAATAATAATAATAATAATAATAATAATAATAATAATATTATTAATAATAATAATAGTAATAATAATAATAATTATAGTAATAATAATAATAATAATAATAATAATAATAATAATAATAATAATAATAAATAATAATAATAATAATAATAATAAGTAAATAAATAAATAAATAAATAAATAAATAAATGATATTTAAAAAAAATGATAATAAGGAAATAGCGATGACGTCAAATGGGTTAAAATGAAAAGGTGGGGAAGGAAGAATTTGAAGGGAAAGAATATTATCTTTTTCCTGTCTTCTTCAAGTTTTTTAACTTTTTCCATTTTTTTCTAATAATTATTTTTATTTTTCTGTTCCAAAATATTTTTTTTTGTTTTTTTGAAATATTTTTTTTTTTTTTGAAATATTTTTTTTTTGTTTCCAAAATACTTCTTTGAATACTGATTTTTAGTTTTGGATACAATTTTTCCTGTTTCCAAAATCTTTTCATGTTAGTTTTATGTTTCACAAGCATTTTGTGATGTTTTTTGAATGTTTTCTGGCTGTTTTAGTTTGTTTTTTTAATTTAAAAAAATAATTTTATAATTTTTATTCTCAGTTGGTGGGATTCTGTTGTTTCCGATCTGTTTTGATGTTTGTATGATGTGTGATGCTGAAGGGCTGGATGAATTATGAAAAATGTTTTCATTGCTGTTTTTGTTATTTTTTATCTTTGCTTTTTTCCATTGATTTTCAATTTTTTGTCTTAATGTATCATTTTATTGCTGTTTTTATTGATTCTTTATTTATTTATATAATAAAATAATTTGTTTTTTAGTATTATTTTCATTAACTCTAATTCAAAAAAAATTAATGCGCAATTTTTTTAATATTTTGTGAGACAATTTCATTCTTTATGTTTTTCTTTTTTCTAAATTAACTTTTAAAATTATTGTTTGTTTTCAATACTATTCAACTCCATAAATAGATTTTTTATAGAACTTTTCAAATCAAAATTTAATAATAAAAATCTCTTCATAGAAATCTATTCACAGAAATCTATTTATAGAAATATCTTCATAAAAATCTATTTATAGAAATATCTTCACAGAAATCTATTTATAGAATAATCTTCACAGAAATATCTTCCTAAAAATCTATTTATAGAAATATCTTCACAAAAATCTATTTATAGAAATATCTTCACAAAAATCTACTTATAGAAATATCTTCATAGAAATCTATTTATAGAAATATTTTCATAAAAATCTATTTATAGAAATATCTTCATAAAAATCTATTTATAGAAATATCTTCACAAAAATCTATTTATAGAAATATCTTCACAAAAATCTATTTATAGAAATATCTTCATAGAAATCTATTTATAGAAACATCTTCATAAAAATCTATTTATAGAAATATCTTCATAGAAATTTATTTATAGAAATATCTTGCTAGAAATCTATTTATAGAAATATCTTCATTGAAATATATTTATAGAAATATTTTCATAGAAATGTATTTATAGAAATATCTTCATAGAAATCTATTTATGAAAATCTTTTTATAAGAATCTACTCATAGAAATCTATTTATAGAAATCCTTTCGTGAGAAATTCATTTTAAGAATCCATTCATAGAAATCAATTGAGGGAAATCTATTTATAGAAACAATTATAGGAAATCTATTTATAGAAATCAATTAAAGGAAATCTATTTATAAGAATCTATTTAAAGAAAACTATTTATAGCAGCTACTCACACGTGGTGTTGGGATAAAGATCACTCGTGACTTCCCCATCGTCTTGGACCTGTGAGTGGTGTAGGAGGAAAAGTGGTAGAAACGGGGTAAAATGGGGGGGTGGAAGGGAGGGTGAAATAGGTGGTGGAAGGGAGGGTAAAATGGGGGGGGGTGGAAGGGAGGGTAAAATGGGGGGTGGAAGGGAGGGTGAAATGGGGGGTGGAATGGAGAAAAAAAGAATGGTGGGATGGAATGGTGAGATGAAACGGGGGGGGGGAGGGTTGAAGGTTGTAGTGGGGGGTAGAAGGGTGGAAAAAAGGAAAGAATGGGGTGGAAAAAAAAAGGGGGATATGAGGAGGGGAGGAGATGGAGAAGGGGGGAAATGGGGAAGGGGGGAGATGGGGAAGGAGGAAGATGAGAAAGGGGGGAGATGGGGGAGGGGGGAGATGGGGGAGGGGGGAGATGGGGGAGGGAGGAGATGGGGAAGGGGGAGATGGGGAAGGGGAAAGATGGGAAAGGGGGAGATGGGGGAGGGAGGAGATGGGGACGGGGGGAGATGGAAAAGGGGGAGATGGGGGAGGGAGGAGATGGGGACGGGGGGAGATGGGGAAGGGGGAGATGGGGAAAAGGAGAGATGGGAAAGGGGGAAATGGGGGAGGGGGGAGATGAGAAAGGGAGGAGTTGGGGGAGGGAGGAGATGGGGGAGGGGGGAGATGGGAAAGGGGGGAGATGGGGAGAAGGGAGATGGGGAAGGGGGAGATGGGGAAAGGGGAGATGAGGGAGGGGAGAGATGGGGCAAGGGGGATATGGGGAAGGGGGGAAATGGGGGAGGGGAGAGATGGGGAAGGGGGGAGATGGGAAAGGGGGGAGATAGGGGAGGAGGGAAATGGAGAAGGGGGGAGATGGGGGAGGGGAGAGATGGGGAAGAGGGGAGATGGGGAAGAGGGGAGATGGGAAAGGGGGAAGATAGGGGAGGAGGGAAATGGAGAAGGGGGGAGATGGGGGAGGGGAGAGATGGGGAAGAGGGGAGATGGGGAAGAGGGGAGATGGGAAAGGGGGAAGATAGGGGAGGAGGGAAATGGAGAAGAGGGGAGATGGGGGAGGGGGAGATGGGGAGATGGGGAAGGGGGAGATGGGGAAGGAGGGAGATGGGGGAGGGGGAGATGGGGAAAGGGGGGATGGGGAAGAGGGGAGATGGATAGAGGTATTTTGAGGCATAGGGTGGCTTATTGAGAATTGGTGGAGTTTGAGACAATATGAGTTTTAAAAAAAAAAATTTTAATTAAAAAATTTCAACAAAATTTAAACAACAAAAAACACAAGAAAAATGATAAAAAAATGAAATATTCTAAAGAAATTATGAAAAAAACGAAAAATCATTTCTAAAAAATTAGAAAAATTAATGTATGAGAGGATGAGATGAATAATAAGATAGAAAAAATTGAAAGAGGAATGAAAGAATGAACGAATGAGTGGATAAATGAATAAATGGATGAAGGAATGAAGGAATGAATAAATGGTAAATGAATGACCGAATGGAAAGGATATATAAGGATTGGTTGAATGAATGAAAAAATAATGAAATGAATGAATGAATGAAAAAATAAAGGAATGAATGAATGTATAAATAAACGAATGAATGGTTGAATGAATGAATGACTGATTCAGAAGTGAGATGAGAAAGGATTGATAGATAAATGTTAGTAGGAACTATTGCTAGCACCTATTGCGAACATTCTTAATGGTTCGAGAAGATTCCAAATATTCAAAAAATAAGGAAAAATACCATGAGAAATAAATTGAATAATAGTGGGAAAATAGAAATTTAACATGGAGAAGGAATCACATGATTATGGAGGATGATTACGATGCTTTGTTAGTTTTTACCAACCCCTTCTTCAAATGGTTCTCAATCGATCAACTCCTCAATCGATCAACTCCTCAATCGATCAACTCCTCAATCGATCAACTCCTCAATCGATCAACTCCTCAATCGATCAACTCCTCAATCGATCAACTCCTCAATCGATCAACTTCCTCAATCGATCAACTCTTCAACCGATCAACTCCTCAATCGATCAACTCCTCAACCGATCAACTCCTCAATCGATCAACTTCTCAATCGATCAACTCCTCAATCGATCAACTTCTCAATCGATCAACTCCTCAATCGATCAACTCCTCAATCGATCAACTCCTCAATCGATCAACTCCTCAATCGATCAACTTCCTCAATCGATCAACTCCTCAATCGATCAACTCCTCAATCGATCAACTCTTCAACCGATCAACTCCTCAATCGATCAACTCCTCAATCGATCAACTCCTCAACCGATCAAATCCTCAACCGATCAACTCCTCAACCGATCAACTCCTCAATCGATCAACTCCTCAATCGATCAACTTCTCAATCGATCAACTTCCTCAATTGATCTCAAGCGCCTCTGAGGCAACATAGTCTGCGGACTGTGCGCTATAACAAATCGTATATTCATCCATCCATTCCTTCTTTTATTTATTCATTTTTCCATCCATTCATTCATTCATCCATTCATACATTCATCCACCCAGTCATTCATCCATTTATTCATTCATTCAATCATTCATTCATTTATTTATGGACGCTTGATAGTATTAACTTCAAGTTTGAAATGGACTTGAAAATAGACAATAAATTCTGGAAAGCGTCATTGAAAGTAAAATAACAAAATGAACATCCTAACAAAATGAAACTGGAAAAAACAAAACTAAAATTAATTAATAAAAATTTAAAACTGAAATGAAATATTCTAAAATATAAAAAGAAATAAAATGAAAGAAAATGAAATTGAAAACAAATGAAAACAAAGAATAACGAAGAAAAACGAAAAATAATTGAAATTAAAATTAAAAACAGAGCAAAAATAAAAAAATAATTGAAAAAAAAAGAAAAAATGGAAGTACGAGACAGACAACTATTTTAAAAAAGTTCAAACGAAACAAAAAAAAAGTTAAAAAACGTATGTCGAGTTTGAATGGTCTGAAAAATTGTAAAAAAACTTATTTCAAACATGAAAAAAAATTAAAACGAAGAAAAAACTATCAAAAAAGGAAAAAAACTATTAAAAAAAAAAAACTATTAAAAAAAACTATTAAAAAAACTATAAAAAAAACTATTAGAAAAAGAAAAAATAGTTAAAAAAGAATTATTCTTAATTGAAAAAAAAACAAAAATTATTATAATTGTGTTTTTAATACGTCTTTATATCGAAATAATTAAAAACGAAAAAAAGAAGAAAAATATTGAATGAAAACTTTTCAAATGAAAAAACAACAAAAAAAAATAAATGGAAAAAGAAAAAAAAAATGAAAAAAAAAATTAAATAAAAATTGAAGGGGAAAAAAGAATAAAAAAGAAAAAAAAGAAAAAGCGTGGCGGCATGCTCGGAGCTGAATCATAATAATAATAATAATTAACAATCAAATAAAAATACTGATAA
This sequence comes from Branchellion lobata, assembly GCA_947562095.1. Lineage (NCBI taxonomy): Eukaryota > Metazoa > Annelida > Clitellata > Hirudinida > Piscicolidae > Branchellion > Branchellion lobata. The sequence goes on along the minus strand of OX387262.1, from coordinate 2,278,281 downwards.
TCATAATATGAAGATCATAATTATGAGAGAAACAACATGATAAAAAAAAGACACCTTAATAGTAAAAGAAAGATCATAATCATAACAAAAATATCATAATCATAAGAGAAATATCATAATCATAACAGAAATATCGTAATCATAGTAGAAATATCATAATCATAACAGAAATCTCATAATCATAAGAGAAATATCATAATCATAACAGAAATATCATAATAATGACAGAAATATCATAATCATGACAGAAATATCATAATCATAAGAGAAATATCATAATCATGACAGAAATATCATAATCATAAGAGAAATATCATAATCATAAGAGAAATATCATAATCATGACAGAAATATCATAATCATGACAGAAATATCATAATCATGACAGAAATATCATAATCATAAGAGAAATATCATAATCATGACAGAAATATCATAATCATAAGAGAAATATCATAATCATAAGAGAAATATCATAATCATGACAGAAATATCATAATCATGACAGAAATATCATAATCATAACAGAAACATCATAATCATGACAGAAATATCATAATCATAAAAGAAATATCATAATCATAAGAGAAATATCATAATAATAACAGAAATATCATAATCATAACAGGAATATCATAATGATAAAAGAAATATCATAATCATAACAGAAACATCAAAATCATAAGAGGAATATCCTAATCATAACAGAAATATCATAATCATAACAGAAATATCATAATCATAACAGACATATCATAATCATAAGAGGAATATCATAATCATAACAGAAAGATCATAATCATAACAGGAATAGCATAATCATGAGAGAAATATCATAATCATAACAGAGATATCATAATCATAAGAGAAATATCATAATCATAACAGAAATAGCATAATCATAACAGAAACATCATAATCATAACAGAAATATCATAATCATAACAGAAAGATCATAATCATAACAGAAATATCATAATCATAACAGGAATATCATAATCGTAACACAAATATCAAAATCACAACAGAAAAACCATAAAAATAATAGAAATATCATAATCATAACAGAAATATCATAATCAAAACAGAAATATCATAATCATAACAGAAATACCATAATCATAACAGAAATATAATATTCATAACAGAAATAGCATAATCATAACAGAAATATCATAATCATATAAGAAAAATCATTATCATGACAGAAATATCATAATCATAACAGAAATATCATAATCATAAGAGAAAAATCATAATCATAACAGAGATATCCTAAGCATAAGAGAAATATCATAATCATAACAGAAATATGATAATCATGAGAGAAATATCCTAAGCATAAGAGAAATATCATAATCATGACAGAAATATCATAATCATAACAGAAATATCATAATCATAAGAGAAATATCATAATCAGGACAGAAATATCATAATCATAACAGAAATATCATAATCATAAAAGAAATATCATAATCATAACAGACATATCATAATCATATGAGGAATATCATAATCATAACAGAAATATCATAATCATAACAGGAATAGCATAATCATAAGAGAAATATCATAATCATAACAGAGATATCATGATCATAAGAGAAATATCATAATCATAACAGAAAAAGCATAATCATAACAGAAACATCATAATCATAACAATAATACCATAATCATAACAGAAACATCATAATCATAACAGAAATATCATAATCATAACAGAAATACCATAATTATAATAGAAATATCATAT
>OX387262.1:2205442-2207942 GCA_947562095.1 Branchellion lobata | reverse complement strand
TGTTGTATTCACTACAGAAGTTGTATTTACTACAGAAGTTGTAATCATTACAGAAGTTGTATTCATTACAGAAGTTGTAATCATTACAGATGTTGTAATCATTACAGAAGTTGTATTCATTACAGAAGTTGTAATCATTACAGAAGTTGTAATCATTACAGAAGTTGTAATCATTACAGAAGTTGTATTCACTACAGAAGTTGTAATCATTACAGAAGTTGTAATCATTACAGAAGTTGTATTCATTACAGAAGTTGTAATCATTACAGATGTTGTATTCACTACAGAAGTTGTATTCATTACAGAAGTTGTAATCATTAAAAGAATTTTAATCGTTACAGATTCACAACTACTTACATCCAATAGTTTCAATCGGTTATAGAAATCGTAAGTTGTTTTAAAAAAATTTTAAGTTTGCGAGACTTGTAATTCTTTCACAAGAGATGCAACCCTTCCCTGAAATTGGTATTGTAACATGTAATATGAGCTATCAAAGAAAAGTTACAGTTCACACAGATTCTATTATAGAAACTCTAATCATTAAAAAATGTGTTTTATAAATTTAAAACAATTTTTAACAGAAGTTGTAGGCTATTACAGATTCTGTTATCCAATACATCAAATGTAATTTATTGCGAAAATTGCAACCTGTTACAGTAACTGTGAACTATAACAAAGTTTGTAAACATTACAGTATCTGTAAACAGTACATTATCTGTAAACAGTACAGTATTTGTGAACAATACAGTATTTGTAAACAATACAGTATTTGTAAACATTACAGTAATTGTAAACAAAACAGTAATTGTAAACATTACAGTAATTGTAAACAATACAGTCTTTGTAAACATTACAGTAATTGTAAACATTACAGTATTTGTAAACAATACAGTATTCGTAAACAATAAAGTATTTGTTAACACTACAGTATTTGTAAACAATACAGTATTTGTAAACAATACAGTATTTGTAAACAATACAGTATCTGTAAACAATACAGTATTTGTTAACAATACAGTATTTGTAAACATTACAGTAGTTGTTAACACTACACTATTTGTAAACAATAAAGTATTTGTAAACAATACAGTATTTGTAAACAATACAGTATTTGTAAACAATACAGTATTTGTAAACAATACAGTATTTGTAAACAATACAGTAATTGTAAACAATACAGTATTTGTAAACAATACAGTATTTGTAAACAATACACGATTTGTAAACAATACAGTATTTGTAAACATTACAGTAGTTGTTACCACTACACTATTTGTAAACAATACAGTATTTGTAAACAATACAGTATTTGTAAACAATACAGTATTTGTAAACAATACAGTATTTGTAAACAATACAGTAATTGTAAAAAATACAGTATTTGTAAACATTACAGTATTTGTAAACAATACACTATTTGTAAACAATACAGTATTTGTAAACAATACAGTATTTGTAAACAATACAGTATTTGTAAACAATACAGTAGTTGTAAACAATACAGTATTTGTAAACACTACAGTAATTGTAAACATTACAGTAATTGCAAGCATATAATGTCTTTCGAAATTGATTGAAAGATTGAGTGCGATACTATGTTTGGAAAAAGATCGGAGCCAAAGGAGGAATTGAGGCGAATTAGAAGAATATATAAATTTATATTAAATTACACGAACTTATTATTTCAGGATGAATGACAACAAATACTGATTAGTTCATCAGAATCATTTTCAATCAGGTGCTTAACTCCTTGTTTACGTACTTAATCAGTTATTTGAATCCATAATAATTTAGTTGCTTACTCACTTGGTTACTAAATTAATAAAGTAATCATAAAATTTAATCAATTAATTAATTACTAATTCAATCAAACTAACTATTAATTATTTGGATTTATTTATATTTTTTTAATTTAAAAATATAAATTTTTTGATGAAAATATTATACAATTTTGTTGACAAAACTTATTTATTAACATTTTTTAACTATTTTTGTTCAAGTTTTTTATTTCATTCGATAGAGCAAAATTTGATGGCGATATTTTTGCGAAATTTTCAAGTGTCTGGAAATGAGAGAAAAAACATGTATAGGAAAAATTTAAAAAAAAAACAACAAAAAAATGTACAATATACAATAAGGAATATTTGAAAAGAAAAAAATGAAAAATACAAAAAATACAAAATTGAAAAATGAAAAAAATAATAAAACAAAAAAAAGACAAGAATGAAGAATAAAAAAAATAGAAAATATAAAGTCTAGGTGAAAATAAGATTCTATGAGTGATGAAAAAAACGAAAAAAACTTGTCATGAATTCAAAATAAAAGAAAAATTGCGATGAGATATGAAAACAATGATATGGGATTTTTAAAATGACTTTTCGGAAAAAAAAATTTGAACTTGAAGAAAAATCTTGGAGAATGATTAAAAATAATAAAAAAACTAAAACTTGGAAAAAAATCAAAAGACAAACAAAAGATTAGTAATGGCAATCAATACAAA
>OX387262.1:2165442-2195442 GCA_947562095.1 Branchellion lobata | reverse complement strand
TGTGTGTGTGTGTGTGTGTGTGTGTGTGTGTGTGTGTGTGTGTGTGTGTGTGTGTGTGTGTGTGTGTGTGTGTGTGTGTGTGTGTGTGTGTGTGTGTGTGTGTGTGTGTGTGTGTGTGTGTGTGTGTGTGTGTGTGTGTGTGTGTGTGTGTGTGTGTGTGTGTGTGTGTGTGTGTGTGTGTGTGTGTGTGTGTGTGTGTGTGTGTGTGTGTGTGTGTGTGTGTGTGTGTGTGTGTGTGTGTGTGTGTGTGTGTGTGTGTGTGTGTGTGTGTGTGTGTGTGTGTGTGTGTGTGTGTGTGTGTGTGTGTGTGTGTGTGTGTGTGTGTGTGTGTGTGTGTGTGTGTGTGTGTGTGTGTGTGTGTGTGTGTGTGTGTGTGTGTGTGTGTGTGTGTGTGTGTGTGTGTGTGTGTGTGTGTGTGTGTGTGTGTGTGTGTGTGTGTGTGTGTGTGTGTGTGTGTGTGTGTGTGTGTGTGTGTGTGTGTGTGTGTGTGTGTGTGTGTGTGTGTGTGTGTGTGTGTGTGTGTGTGTGTGTGTGTGTGTGTGTGTGTGTGTGTGTGTGTGTGTGTGTGTGTGTGTGTGTGTGTGTGTGTGTGTGTGTGTGTGTGTGTGTGTGTGTGTGTGTGTGTGTGTGTGTGTGTGTGTGTGTGTGTGTGTGTGTGTGTGTGTGTGTGTGTGTGTGTGTGTGTGTGTGTGTGTGTGTGTGTGTGTGTGTGTGTGTGTGTGTGTGTGTGTGTGTGTGTGTGTGTGTGTGTGTGTGTGTGTGTGTGTGTGTGTGTGTGTGTGTGTGTGTGTGTGTGTGTGTGTGTGTGTGTGTGTGTGTGTGTGTGTGTGTGTGTGTGTGTGTGTGTGTGTGTGTGTGTGTGTGAAATTTCTTTTTTTTTCTGCTTTTCATAGTTCAATGTTTTTTTGATGGTGGGAAAATGTGATTGAAAACGCCAAAATTCTCCAAAACAAAAAAACTAAAAAAATTCATTTTATTTTGTCATTTTTTCTTTTTTGTTTCTTTTTCATGTCCAATATTCCATATTTAAATTTTTTTCGTTTTGCTTCATTCAAGTTTTTTCATCTCATTTTTGTGTTTTCGAGATTTTCGCGTTACATATTTGTTTTAATTTTCTGTGTAAACTAAAAAAAGAAAAATATTCAAAAAAATCATTCAAACTTTAGAAAATTTTGGTTTAAAAAAAATAATTTTTTTCAAAATATTCAGATTATTTTTGAAAACTTTTATCTTGAAGTCTTTTTTCAACATGAGTTTTTTTCACTCTAGTTTGTTTTTTTAATTGTTTTTCTGTTTTCCAAACGTTTTTTTTGAAATTCTTTTTTGCGCTGAGGGTGTAGAAAAGCAATCAAGTCGGAATGAAGTTTGTAATTTTCAAGTATTTCCTTCATCAAACATGGATGAGAAAAAAAAATATTATAAAAAAGTATCAACTACAAAAAAATTGAAAAAATTGAAAAACAAAAAATTTTGAAAAAAAACTTTAAAATTTTTTTTGGCGTGTTTCATGAGATGAACAGTTTTGAAGTTTTGAAATTAAAATTATGATTGTTATTGGGGGGTGAAAACTATTTTTAAAAATTTCAATAAAAAAATAATAAAAAAGGTAAAAAATTTTTTTAATTTGGCAAACAACTCATCAAAAACTTTCATCAAAAAATTTCATCAAAAAAATTGTCCATCAAACATAATTATGTTTATTGTTAACAAAAACAAAATGTGTTTTTACGAAGAATTTTTCAAGTTAAAACAGAAAAATCGAAAAATGATAAACTTCATTTGAAAAAAATAATAAATAAAAAGGACGATTATGTTGAAAATTTCATTCGAAAAAAAGAGTTTAAAAAATTTTAGTTCATAAAATTTTACTGGAAAAAAATTTAAAAACAAAAATTATAAAATCGAAAAAAAATTTCAAAATCAAAAATAAGGAAAACTCAGAAATAATTTGAAAAAATAAAAAAAAATTCGAAAATTGAAAAAAAAGTATAAAACTATAAAAAGTGATAAAAACTATAAAAAAATTATGAAAAATTAAAAAATTATGAAAACTGATAAATTATGAAAACTATTAAAAAAATACAAATTTTTTTTTTAAATATTTTCAAAACTCTTTAAAAAAACTCCATATAAACCCTCTAACTTTGGGTTTTTTGTAAAGCTTGGCCACCCCTCCCAAGTCATAAATGACGTCATAGGCTGCAACCATGGCAACCACTGACAACCACTCTAGCAACCAATGGAACTGCATCTTTTTTCTGTGAAAAGTATCCACAAAATATATTATTATAAATATTGTTTAATCGATTTTTTATTTGAATTGGTTTTGAATTTGATTTTTTTCAATCTTATGTTTTTTTATGTAATTATAATTTTCAAAAATATCCAAACTTTCAACTCTTTTCAACTTGATATTTATTTGAATTTTTTTTTGATATATCATTATACTCATAACATCTCTTCTCAATCCGGCCCCCTGTTGCATCAACCAGTTTCCTCGAACCTCTTCGCTCATCGGTCTTTTCCCACACTGCCCCTAACCTATGGAACTCTCTTCCACATAACCCCCGCCCGTCAACCTCGTTGTTAAACTTTCGTAAACTCTTAAAAACTTACCTGTACCAAGACCTTTATCTAATTTAGCCCTTGATTGATCCCAAGCGCCTCTGAGGCAACTTGGCTTGCGACTGTGGGCTATAACAAATTATACATTCATTTGTTCATTTTTCCAAAATCTTTTTTTCATAACCTTTCCAAATTGTTTCATTTTTATTTATTTGTTTCGATTATTTTTTTGTCTCTGGAATTAAAAAACTATTCATACTCCAACAGAGCCTCAAAACTCTACAGGGTTATAACCACTGTAATAAAAGTTATTATTGTATTGCATTGTATCATATTGTATTGTATTGTATCGTATCGTTTTTTATCGTATTGTATTGCATCGCAGTTCATTGTAAGTTATTAAATTTTATTTTTTGTAATGTAAGGTATTGTATTGTATTGTTTGTATTGTGTTGTATTGTATTGTATTGTTTTGTTTTATATTGTATTTTAGTGTTTTGTATTATATCTTATTGTATTGTCTTGTATTGTATTATATTGTATTGTATTGTTTTGTATTGTATTTTATTGTATTGTATTGTATTATATTTTATTGTATTGTATTGTATTGTAATGTGTTATATTGTTTTGTATTGTATTGTATTGTATTTTATTGTATTGTATTGTATTTTATTGTATTGTATTGTATTATATCGTATTGTATTGTATTGTATTGTATTATATCGTATTGTATTGTATTTTATTTTAATAAGTCTGCTTTCTTGTTATCAATGAATGAACATTGCAAACCATGAAATCATTCTTCGGATTTGAGAAGGTTAAGTTCGCTTCAATTATGAATTCGAAATATTATAAATTTAAAATAAAAATCACTCTATTTCTTAAACCTGTTGCTGAATTATTCAAAAATAAAAATTCCAAAACTATTGAAAAATCATTTTAAAAAGAAGAAAAACTAAAACAAATAGGAAAAGCTAATTAAAAAAATAATTTTGACATAACTTTGACACCTCACTTTGTTTTGCAGCAGAGACAAAACGTGATTTTTTCGAAACAAAAACTCTTTTCTAAGTGCCAGGAAAGAGTCACAATGGAGAGGAAATGGTTGGCGAGTTATTTATAGTCTTTGCATTGACAAGAATATCGATTTTCTACCACCCACGCTCTCAAAAAATCGAAGATCGGAAATCTGCCAACAACGTTAAGCTAAGATCTAAGATCGGAAATTGAAAATGTCAGAACGAGTATACTATTTATTTTTTTATTCTTATTTAGTATAATTCAAATAAAAGATCTGAAATCCAGGTTCCACCCACGTGTTATTGAGATCTTTTTATAATTGATAGAATGTCTTTTTGTCTTCCAAATTTCAATTTTGTTTGTTTTCCAAATCTCTTTTTTTCTTACAACTTTCAATTTTTTCATTCACTTTTTTTATTGCTTCAAGAGTCACTTTTTTAAACTGTTTTTATGGAAATTTAGTTTTTTTTTGTAAAAAAATTGTTTTTAAAATATTTTATTTTTATATTTTTAATAATTTTAATACTTTATAATTTAAAAAAAATTGGAAGTTTCAGCAACGTTTGAGTTATTTTTATTTTTTAAAAACTTTGATCGACGTGTACTGAAATTTATTTACAAAAAAAAACTCGTTATCAAAAAGATAAAACTACTAAAATCAGCTTGAGATTGACGAAAAAAAAAAACAAAGAAATTTCGAAAATTTATTTTAATTAGAAAAATGATTATAAAATTATTTTTTTAAAATTTTGACATAACTTTTCTATGAGAAGAAAAATAAAAAGTTGAGGGTTGAAACAAAATGTGATTGTTATGAAAAACATGGATGGAAGGATGGCAAAAAAAGAATAAAAAAGCAAAATAACTCATAAAAAGAAAAAACAAATAAAAACAATAAAAATAAAGTGAAAATGATGATGCAATTTAAAAAAAATGAAATCGAAAAAGCGTAACCAAAATAACGTTATTGTTTGCCAGCGTTGATAAGATTAATGGAAAGATAGAATCAATTTGCTATAAAAAGTGTTAAAAAAAACTACGAAAAAAAATTAAAAAAACTATTAAAAAACGATTAAAAAAATTTATTAAAAACCATTAAAAAAAATTTATTGAAAAAACTAAAAAATGGTTGAAACTGAAAAAAGTATTAAAATTACAGAAATTAAGTATTAAAATTATAGAATGTATTTTAATTATAAAAAGTATTCCATTCATGAAAAACTGTTGTACTGAAAAACGACGAGATCTATTGGAAAAAAAAAATAAAAACGTTGAAATGCCATCTAAAAACTCTACATACAAAACTGAAAACATCTATTTTATTAATATATTTTGAAATCCAAATTTTATTAGTATTATCATTATAGTTATTATAATATAATTTTTTCTGTAATTATTTAATTCATATCAAATTCATTTTATATAGTAATTTAAGTTGGATTCCATTTTATTTCATATTAAAATTTATATTATATTATAATTTATAATTTATTATAATTTATATTTTATTAAAAACTAAATTAAATTAAAATTATATTATATTTAATTTATTATACTCATTAAAATATAGTCCATAAAAGTTCCTAATACTTACAAACTAAAACGGCTAGAATTATTTTCACAAAGAACCAAATACTTTCAATAAAAAGGAAGCTCACCAGGATGAAAACGCGTACTCATCCATCCAACCATCTATTCATCATTCATCATTCATCCATCCATGCACTCATTCATCATCCATCAATCCATGCATTCAACCATTTTTTCATTTATCCATGAATTGATTCATTTATTCATCCATCATCCATCTATCAATGAATTCATCCATCCATCCAAGCATTCGTCCATCCATCATCCATCATCCATTCATCTGGAAACACAGTCCTATATCTTTCCAATTTTTCATTCATCCATCATGTGTTCTTCCATCAACCCATAATATCACCATCACCCCCACTAACAACAACCCAATAAACCACCGTACGATCACCCCGCTCCACCGTGTTACCACCCACCTTACCCTCCCTTTCCCACCTACCCCACTTCTCAGTAAACCTACCCCACCGATGTCATCAAAAACCCACACACCCCCTTTCCCGCTCTCCCCCACCCGCATCTTCACATCCCTCAAATTCGACATCCCCATCGGGAAGAAAACACGCTACTCCTCCAGCATGTACTCAACCAACACCCCCCTCCCTCCTCCACCATGTTGTACTCAACCAACACCCCCCCCTCCTCCACCATGTTGTACTCAACCAACACCCCCCTCCCTCCTCCACCATATTGTACTCAACCAACACCCCCCCTCCTCCACCATGTTGTACTCAACCAACACCCCACTCCACCGCCCTGTTGTAATCAACCAACACCCCCCTACTCCAGCATGTTGTACTCAACCAACACCCTCCTCCTCCACCAAATTGTACTCAACCAACACCTGCCTCCTCCACCATGTTGTACTCAACCAACACCCCCCTCCCCCTCGACCATGTTGTACTCAACCAACACCCCCCTCCTTCACCATGTTGTACTCAACCAACACCCCACTCCTCCACCATGTTGTACGCAACCAACACCCCCGTCCTCCACCATGTTGTACTCAACCAACATCCCCCTCCTCCACCATGTTGTAATCAACCAACACCCCCCTACTCCAGCATGTTGTACTCAACCAACACCCCCCTCCCCATCCACCACCATGTTGTACTCAACCAACACCCCCTTCCTCCACCATGTTGTACTCAACCAACACCCTCCCTCTCCACCACCATGTTGTACTCAACCAACACCCCCCTTCTCCTCCACCATGTTGTAAAAAACCAACGCCCTCCCCATCCACCACCATGTTGTACTCAACCAACACCCTCCTCTTCCTCCTCCACCACGTTGTACTCAACCAACACCCCCCTCCTCCACCATGTTGTACTAAACCAACACCCCCCTCCTCCACCATGTTATACTCAACCAACACCCTCCTCCACCACCATGTTGTACTCAACCAACACTCTCCCCCTCCACCACCATTTTGTACTTAACCAACACCCCCCACCTCCACCATGTTGTACTCAACCAACACCCTCCTCCTCCACCATGTTTTACTCAACCAACACCCTCCTCCACCACCATGTTGTAATCAACCAACACCCCCCTCCTCCACTATGTTGTACTCAACCAACACCCCACTCCTCCACCATGTTGTACTCAACCAACACCCCCATCCTCCACCATGTTGTACTAAACCAACACCCCCCTCCACCACCATGTTGTACTCAACCAACACCCCCCTCCCCATCCCACACCATGTTGTACTCAACCAACACCCCCCTCTTCCACCATGTTGTACTCAACCAACACCCCCCTCCCCATCCCACACCATGTTGTACTCAACCAACACCCCCCTCCACCACCATGTTGTACTCAACCAACACCCCCCTCCCCATCCCACACCATGTTGTACTCAACCAACACCCCCCTCCTCCATAATGTTGTACTCAACCAACAAACCCCTCATCAACCATGTTGTACTCAACCAACACCTTCCTCCTCCACCATGTTTTACTCAACCAACACCCTCCGCCTCCACCACCATGTTGTACTCAACCAACACCCCCCTCCCCCTCCACCATATTGTACTCAACCAACACCCCCCTCCTCCACCATGTTGTACTCAACCAACACCTTCTCATCCACCACCATGTTGTACTCAACCAACACCCCCCTGCCCCTCCACCATGTTGTACACAACCAACACCCCCCTCCTCCACAATGTTGTACTCAATCAAAACCCCCCTCCACCACCATGTTGTACTCAAACAACACCCTCCTCATCCACAATGTTGTACTCAACCAACACCCCCCTACACAACTATGTTGTACTCAACCAACACCCTCCTCCTCCTCCACCATCATTTTGTACTCAACCAACACCCTCCTCTTCCACCTCCACCATGTTGTACTAAACCAACGCCCCCCTCCTCCACAATGTTGTACTCAACCAACATCCCCCTCCTCCACCATGTTGTAATCAACCAACACCCCCCTACTCCAGCATGTTGTACTCAACCAACACCCCTCTCCCCATCCACCACCATGTTGTACTCAACCAACACCCCCTTCCTCCACCATGTTGTACTCAACCAACACGCTCCCTCTCCACCACCATGTTGTACTCAACCAACACCCCCCTTCTCCTCCACCATGTTGTAAAAAACCAACACCCTCCCCATCCACCACCATGTTGTACTCAACCACCACCCTCCTCTTCCTCCTCCACCATGTTTTACTCAACCAACACCCTCCTCCACCACCATGTTGTACTCAACCAACACCCCCCTCCTCCACCATGTTGTACTCAACAAACACCCTCCTCATCCACCATGTTGTACACGACCAACAGCGTCCCCCTCTTCCACCATGTTGTACTCAACCAACAAACCCCTCATCCACCATTTTGTACTCAACCAACACCCCCCTCCTTCACCATGTTGTACTTAACCAACACCCCACTCCTCCACCATGTTGTACGCAACCAACACCCTCGTCCTCCACCATGTTGTACTCAACCAACATCCCCCTCCGCCACTATGTTGTAATCAACCAACACCCTCCCTCTCTACCACCATGTTGTACTCAACCAACACCCTCCTCCTCCTCCACCATCATTTTGTACTCAACCAACACCCTCCTCTTCCTCCTCCACCATGTTGTACTCAACCAACACCCCCCTCCTCCACAATGTTGTACTCAACCAACATCCCCCTCCACCACCATGTTGTAATCAACCAACACCCCCCTCCACCACCATGTTGTACTCAACCAACACCCCCCTTCTCCACCATGTTGTACTCAACCAACACCCCCTACTCCAGCATGTTGAACTCAACCAACACCCTCCTCCACCACCATGTTGTACTCAACCAACACCCCCCTCCTCCACCATGTTGTACTCAACCAACACCCCCCTTCACCACCATGTTGTACTCAACCAACACCCCCCTCCTCCACCATGTTGTACTCAACCAACACCCACCTTCACCACCATGTTGTACTCAACCAACACCCCCCTTCACCACCATGTTGTACTCAACCAACACCCCCCTCCTCCAACATGTTGTACTCAACAAACACCCTCCTCATCCACCATGTTGTACACGACCAACAGCGTCCCCCTCTTCCACCATGTTGTACTCAACCAACAAATCCCTCATCAACCATGTTGTACTCAACCAACACCCTCCTCCACCACCATGTTGTACTCAATCAACACCCTCCTCCTCCTTTACCATTTTGTACTCAACAAACACCCCCCTCCTTCACCATGTTGTACTCAACCAACACCCCACTCCTCCACCATGTTGTACGCAACCAACACCCCCGTCCTCCACCATGTTGTACTCAACCAACATCCCCCTTCTCCACCATGTTGTAATCAACCAACACCCCCCTACTCCAGCATGTTGTACTCAACCAACACCCCTCTCCCCATCCACCACCATGTTGTACTCAACCAACACCCCCTTCCTCCACCATGTTGTACTCAACCAACACCCTCCCTCTCCACCACCATGTTGTACTCAACCAACACCCCCCTTCTCCTCCACCATGTTGTAAAAAACCAACACCCTCCCCATCCACCACCATGTTGTACTCAACCAACACCCTCCTTTTCCTCCTCCACCACGTTGTACTCAACCAACACCCCCCTCCTCCACCATGTTGTACTAAACCAACACCCCCCTCCTCCACCATGTTATACTCAACCAACACCCTCCTCCACCACCATGTTGTACTCAACCAACACCCCCCTCCTCCACCATGTTGTACTCAACCAACACCCCCCTTCACCACCATGTTGTACTCAACCAACACCCCCCTCCTCCAACATGTTGTACTCAACAAACACCCTCCTCATCCACCATGTTGTACACGACCAACAGCGTCCCCCTCTTCCACCATGTTGTACTCAACACACAAATCCCTCATCAACCATGTTGTACTCAACCAACACCCTCCTCCACCACCATGTTGTACTCAATCAACACCCTCCTCCTCCTTCACCATTTTGTACTCAACCAACACCCCCCTCCTTCACCATGTTGTACTCAACCAACACCCCACTCCTCCACCATGTTGTACGCAACCAACACCCCCGTCCTCCACCATGTTGTACTCAACCAACATCCCCTTCCTCCACCATGTTGTAATCAACCAACACCCCCCTACTCCAGCATGTTGTACTCAACCAACACTCCTCTCCCCATCCACCACCATGTTGTACTCAACCAACACCACCGTCCTCCACCATGTTGTACCCAACCAACATCCCCCTCCTCCACCATGTTGTAATCAACCAACACCCCCCTACTCCAGCATGTTGTACTCAACCAACACCCCTCTCCCCATCCACCACCATGTTGTACTCAACCAACACCCCCTTCCTCCACCATGTTGTACTCAACCAACACCCCCTTCCTCCACCATGTTGTACTCAACCAACACCCCCCTTCTCCACCATGTTGTACTTAACCAACACCCTCCCTCTCCACCACCATGTTGTACTCAACCAACACCCCTCTCCCCATCCTCCACCACGTTGTAATCAACCAACACCCCCCTCCTCCACCATGTTGTACTAAACCAACACCCCCCTCCTCCACCATGTTATACTCAACCAACACCCTCCTCCACCACCATGTTGTACTCAACCAACACCCTCCCTCTCTACCACCATGTTGTACTCAACCAACACCCTCCTCCTCCTCCACCATCATTTTGTACTCAACCAACACCCTCCTCTTCCTCCTCCACCATGTTGTACTCAACCAACACCCCCCTCCTCCACAATGTTGTACTCAACCAACATCCCCCTCCACCACCATGTTGTAATCAACCAACACCCCCCTCCACCACCATGTTGTACTCAACCAACACCCCCCTTCTCCACCATGTTGTACTCAACCAACACCCCCTACTCCAGCATGTTGTACTCAACCTACACCCTCCCCCTCCTCCACCATTTTGTATTTAACCAACACCCCCCACCTCCACCATGTTGTACTCAACCAACACCCTCCTCCTCCACCATGTTTTACTCAACCAACACCCTCCTCCTCCACCATGTTTTACTCAACCAACACCCTCCTCCACCACCATGTTGTACTCAACCAACACCCCCCTCTTCCACCATGTTGTACTCAACCAACACCCCCCTTCACCACCATGTTGTACTCAACCAACACCCCCCTCCTCCACCATGTTGTAATCAACCAACACCCCCCTCCACCACCATGTTGTACTCAACCAACACCCCCCTTCACCACCATGTTGTACTCAACCAACACCCCCCTTCACCACCATGTTGTACTCAACCAACACCCCCCTCCTCCAACATGTTCTACTCAACAAACACCCTCCTCATCCACCATGTTGTACACGACCAACAGCGTCCCCCTCTTCCACCATGTTGTACTCAACCAACAAATCCCTCATCAACCATGTTGTAATCAACCAACACCCCCCTACTCCAGTGGTTGTACTCAACCAACACCCCTCTCCCCATCCACCACCATGTTGTACTCAACCAACACCCCCTTCCTCCACCATGTTGTACTCAACCAACACCCTCCCTCTCCACCACCATGTTGTACTCAACCAACACCCCCCTTCTCCTCCACCATGTTGTAAAAAACCAACACCCTCCCCATCCACCACCATGTTGTACTCAACCAACACCCTCCTCTTCCTCCTCCACCACGTTGTACTCAACCAACACCCCCCTCCTCCACCATGTTGTACTAAACCAACACCCCCCTCCTCCACCATGTTGTACTCAACCAACACCCCCCTCCTCCACCATGTTGTACTCAACCAACACCCCCCTTCACCACCATGTTGTACTCAACCAACACCCCCCTCCTCCAACATGTTGTACTCAACAAACACCCTCCTCATCCACCATGTTGTACACGACCAACAGCGTCCCACTCTTCCACCATGTTGTACTCAACCAACAAATCCCTCATCAACCATGTTGTACTCAACCAACACCCTCCTCCACCACCATGTTGTACTCAATCAACACCCTCCTCCTCCTTCACCATTTTGTACTCAACCAACACCCCCCTCCTTCACCATGTTGTACTCAACCAACACCCCACTCCTCCACCATGTTGTACGCAACCAACACCCCCGTACTCCACCATGTTGTACTCAACCAACATCCCCCTCCTCCACCATGTTGTAATCAACCAACACCCCCCTACTCCAGCATGTTGTACTCAACCAACACCCCTCTCCCCATCCACCACCATGTTGTACTCAACCAACACCCCCTTCCTCCACCATGTTGTACTCAACCAACACCCTCCCTCTACACCACCATGTTGTACTCAACCAACACCCCCCTTCTCCTCCACCATGTTGTAAAAAACCAACACCCTCCCCATCCACCACCATGTTGTACTCAACCAACACCCTCCTCTTCCTCCTCCACCACGTTGTACTCAACCAACACCCCCCTCCTCCACCATGTTGTACTAAACCAACACCCCCCTCCTCCACCATGTTATACTCAACCAACACCCTCCTCCACCACCATGTTGTACTCAACCAACAAATCCCTCATCAACCATGTTGTACTCAAAAAACACCCTCCTCCACCACCATGTTGTACTCAATCAACACCCTCCTCCTCCTTCACCATTTTGTACTCAACCAACACCCCCCTCCTCCACCATGTTGTACTCAACCAACACCCCCCTCCTCAACAATGTTGTACTCAACCAACATCCCCCTCCACCACCATGTTGTAATCAACCAACACCCCCCTCCACCACCATGTTGTACTCAACCAACACCCCCCTTCTCCACCATGTTGTACTCAACCAACACCCCCTACTCCAGCATGTTGTACTCAACCAACACCCTCCCCCTCCTCCACCATTTTGTATTTAACCAACACCCCCCTCCTCCACCATGTTGTACTCAACCAACACCCTCCTCCTCCACCATGTTTTACTCAACCAACACCCTCCTCCACCACCATGTTGTACTCAACCAACACCCCCCTCCTCCACCATGTTGTACTCAACCAACACCCCCCTTCACCACCATGTTGTACTCAACCAACACCCCCCTTCACCACCATGTTGTACTCAACCAACACCCCCCTCCTCCAACATGTTCTACTCAACAAACACCCTCCTCATCCACCATGTTGTACACGACCAACAGCGTCCCCCTCTTCCACCATGTTGTACTCAACCAACAAATCCCTCATCAACCATGTTGTACTCAACCAACATCCCACTCCTCCACCATGTTGTAATCAACCAACACCCCCCTACTCCAGTGGTTGTACTCAACCAACACCCCTCTCCCCATCCACCACCATGTTGTACTCAACCAACACCCCCTTCCTCCACCATGTTGTACTCAACCAACACCCTCCCTCTCCACCACCATGTTGTACTCAACCAACACCCCCCTTCTCCTCCACCATGTTGTAAAAAACCAACACCCTCCCCATCCACCACCATGTTGTACTCAACCAACACCCTCCTCTTCCTCCTCCACCACGTTGTACTCAACCAACACCCCCCTCCTCCACCATGTTGTACTAAACCAACACCCCCCTCCTCCACCATGTTATACTCAACCAACACCCTCCTCCACCACCATGTTGTACTCAACCAACAAATCCCTCATCAACCATGTTGTACTCAAAAAACACCCTCCTCCACCACCATGTTGTACTCAATCAACACCCTCCTCCTCCTTCACCATTTTGTAATCAACCAACACCCCCCTCCTCCACCATGTTGTACTCAACCAACACCCCCCTCCTCAACAATGTTGTACTCAACCAACATCCCCCTCCACCACCATGTTGTAATCAACCAACACCCCCCTCCACCACCATGTTGTACTCAACCAACACCCCCCTTCTCCACCATGTTGTACTCAACCAACACCCCCTACTCCAGCATGTTGTACTCAACCAACACCCTCCCCCTCCTCCACCATTTTGTATTTAACCAACACCCCCCACCTCCACCATGTTGTACTCAACCAACACCCTCCTCCTCCACCAAGTTTTACTCAACCAACACCCTCCTCCACCACCATGTTGTACTCAACCAACACCCCCCTCCTCCACCATGTTGTACTCAACCAACACCCCCCTTCACCACCATGTTGTACTCAACCAACACCCCCCTCCTCCAACATGTTCTACTCAACAAACACCCTCCTCATCCACCATGTTGTACACGACCAACAGCGTCCCCCTCTTCCACCATGTTGTACTCAACCAACAAATCCCTCATCAACCATGTTGTACTCAACCAACATCCCACTCCTCCACCATGTTGTAATCAACCAACACCCCCCTACTCCAGTGGTTGTACTCAACCAACACCCCTCTCCCCATCCACCACCATGTTGTACTCAACCAACACCCCCTTCCTCCACCATGTTGTACTCAACCAACACCCTCCCTCTCCACCACCATGTTGTACTCAACCAACACCCCCCTTCTCCTCCACCATGTTGTAAAAAACCAACACCCTCCCCATCCACCACCATGTTGTACTCAACCAACACCCTCCTCTTCCTCCTCCACCACGTTGAACTCAACCAACACCCCCCTCCTCCACCATGTTGTACTAAACCAACACCCCCCTCCTCCACCATGTTATACTCAACCAACACCCTCCTCCACCACCATGTTGTACTCAACCAACACCCCCCTCCTCCACCATGTTGTACTCAACCAACACCCCCCTTCACCACCATGTTGTACTCAACCAACACCCCCCTCCTCCAACATGTTGTACTCAACAAACACCCTCCTCATCCACCATGTTGTACACGACCAACAGCGTCCCACTCTTCCACCATGTTGTACTCAACCAACAAATCCCTCATCAACCATGTTGTACTCAACCAACACCCTCCTCCACCACCATGTTGTACTCAATCAACACCCTCCTCCTCCTTCACCATTTTGTACTCAACCAACACCCCCCTCCTTCACCATGTTGTACTCAACCAACACCCCACTCCTCCACCATGTTGTACGCAACCATAACCCCCGTCCTCCACCATGTTGTACTCAACCAACATCCCCCTCCTCCACCATGTTGTAATCAACCAACACCCCCCTACTCCAGCATGTTGTACTCAACCAACACCCCTCTCCCCATCCACCACCATGTTGTACTCAACCAACACCCCCTTCCTCCACCATGTTGTACTCAACCAACACCCTCCCTCTACACCACCATGTTGTACTCAACCAACACCCCCCTTCTCCTCCACCATGTTGTAAAAAACCAACACCCTCCCCATCCACCACCATGTTGTACTCAACCAACACCCTCCTCTTCCTCCTCCACCACGTTGTACTCAACCAACACCCCCCTCCTTCACCATGTTGTACTCAACCAACACCCCACTCCTCCACCATGTTGTACTCAACCAACACCCCCCTCCTCCACCATGTTGTACTAAACCAACACCCCCCTCCTCCACCATGTTATACTCAACCAACACCCTCCTCCACCACCATGTTGTACTCAACCAACAAATCCCTCATCAACCATGTTGTACTCAAAAAACACCCTCCTCCACCACCATGTTGTACTCAATCAACACCCTCCTCCTCCTTCACCATTTTGTACTCAACCAACACCCCCCTCCTTCACCACGTTGTACTCAACCAACACCCTCCCCCTCCTCCACCATTTTGTATTTAACCAACACCCCCCACCTCCACCATGTTGTACTCAACCAACACCCTCCTCCTCCACCATGTTTTACTCAACCAACACCCTCCTCCACCACCATGTTGTACTCAACCAACACCCCCCTCCTCCACCATGTTGTACTCAACCAACACCCCCCTTCACCACCATGTTGTACTCAACCAACACCCCCCTCCTCCAACATGTTCTACTCAACAAACACCCTCCTCATCCACCATGTTGTACACGACCAACAGCGTCCCCCTCTTCCACCATGTTGTACTCAACCAACAAATCCCTCATCAACCATGTTGTACTCAACCAACATCCCCCTCCTCCACCATGTTGTAATCAACCAACACCCCCCTACTCCAGTGGTTGTACTCAACCAACACCCCTCTCCCCATCCACCACCATGTTGTACTCAACCAACACCCCCTTCCTCCACCATGTTGTACTCAACCAACACCCTCCCTCTCCACCACCATGTTGTACTCAACCAACACCCCCCTTCTCCTCCACCATGTTGTAAAAAACCAACACCCTCCCCATCCACCACCATGTTGTACTCAACCAACACCCTCCTCTTCCTCCTCCACCACGTTGTACTCAACCAACACCCCCCTCCTCCACCATGTTGTACTCAACCAACACCCCCCTCCTCCACCATGTTGTACTAAACCAACACCCCCCTCCTCCACCATGTTATACTCAACCAACACCCTCCTCCACCACCATGTTGTACTCAACCAACACCCCCCTCCTCCACCATGTTATACTCAACCAACACCCCCCTTCACCACCATGTTGTACTCAACCAACACCCTCCTCCACCACCATGTTGTAAAAAACCAACACCCTCCCAATCCACCACCATGTTGTACTCAACCAACACCCTCCTCTTCCTCCTCCACCACGTTGTACTCAACCAACACCCCCCTCCTCCACCATGTTGTACTAAACCAACACCCCGCTCCTCCACCATGTTATACTCAACCAACACCCTCCTCCACCACCATGTTGTACTCAACCAACACCCTCCTCCACCACCATGTTGTACTCAACCAACACCCCCCTCCTCCACCATGTTGTACTCAACCAACACCCCCCTTCACCACCATGTTGTACTCAACCAACACCCCCCTCCTCCAACATGTTGTACTCAACAAACACCCTCCTCATCCACCATGTTGTACACGACCAACAGCGTCCCCCTCTTCCACCATGTTGTACTCAACCAACAAATCCCTCATCAACCATGTTGTACTCAACCAACACCCTCCTCCACCACCATGTTGTACTCAATCAACACCCTCCTCCTCCTTCACCATTTTGTACTCAACCAACACCCCCCTCCTTCACCATGTTGTACTCAACCAACACCCCACTCCTCCACCATGTTGTACGCAACCAACACCCCCGTCCTCCACCATGTTGTACCCAACCAACATCCCCCTCCTCCACCATGTTGTAATCAACCAACACTCCCCTACTCCAGCATGTTGTACTCAACCAACACCCCTCTCCCCATCCACCACCATGTTGTACTCAACCAACACCCACTTCCTCCACCATGTTGTACTCAACCAACACCCTCCCTCTCCACCACCATGTTGTACTCAACCAACACCCCCCTTCTCCTCCACCATGTTGTAAAAAACCAACGCCCTCCCCATCCACCACCATGTTGTACTCAACCAACACCCTCCTCTTCCTCCTCCACCACGTTGTACTCAACCAACACCCCCCTCCTCCACCATGTTGTACTAAACCAACACCCCCCTCCTCCACCATGTTATACTCAACCAACACCCTCCTCCACCACCATGTTGTACTCAACCAACACCCTCCCTCTCTACCACCATGTTGTACTCAACCAACACCCTCCTCCTCCTCCACCATCACTTTGTACTCAACCAACACCCTCCTCTTCCTCCTCCACCATGTTGTACTCAACCAACACCCCCCTCCTCCACAATGTTGTACTCAACCAACATCCCCCTCCACCACCATGTTGTAATCAACCAACACCCCCCTCCATCACCATGTTGTACTCAACCAACACCCCCCTTCTCCACCATGTTGTACTCAACCAACACCCCCTACTCCAGCATGTTGTACTCAACCAACACCCTCCCCCTCCTCCACCATTTTGTATTTAACCAACACCCCCCACCTCCACCATGTTGTACTCAACCAACACCCTCCTCCTCCACCATGTTTTACTCAACCAACACCCTCCTCCACCACCATGTTGTACTCAACCAACACCACCCTCCTCCACCATGTTGTACTCAACCAACACCCCCCTTCACCACCATGTTGTACTCAACCAACACCCCCCTCCTCAAACATGTTCTACTCAACAAACACCCTCCTCATCAACCATGTTGTACTCAACCAACATCCCCCTCCTCCACCATGTTGTAATCAACCAACACCCCCTTACTCCAGCATGTTGTACTCAACCAACACCCCTCTCCCCATCCACCACCATGTTGTACTCAACCAACACCCCCTTCCTCCACCATGTTGTACTCAACCAACACGCTCCCTCTCCACCACCATGTTGTACTTAACCAACACCCCCCTTCTCCTCCACCATGTTGTAAAAAACCAACACCCTCCCCATCCACCACCATGTTGTACTCAACCAACACCCTCCTCTTCCTCCTCCACCACGTTGTACTCAACCAACACCCCCCTCCTCCACCATGTTGTACTAAACCAACACCCCCCTCCTCCACCATGTTATACTCAACCAACACCCTCCTCCACCACCATGTTGTACTCAACCAACACCCCCCTCCTCCACCATGTTGTACTCAACCAACACCCCCCTTCACCACCATGTTGTACTCAACCAACACCCCCCTCCTCCAACATGTTGTACTCAACAAACACCCTCCTCATCCACCATGTTGTACACGACCAACAGCGTCCCCCTCTTCCACCATGTTGTACTCAACCAACAAATCCCTCATCAACCATGTTGTACTCAACCAACACCCTCCTCCTCCACCATGTTGTAATCAACCAACACCCTCCTCCACCACCATGTTGTACTCAACCAACACCCCCCTCCTTTACCATGTTGTACTCAACCAACACCCCACTCCTCCACCATGTTGTACGCAACCAACACCCCCGTCCTCCACCATTTTGTACCCAACCAACATCCCCCTCCTCCACCATGTTGTAATCAACCAACACCCCCCTACTCCAGCATGTTGTACTCAACCAACACCCCTCTCCCCATCCACCACCATGTTGTACTCAACCAACACCACCGTCCTCCACCATGTTGTACCCAACCAACATCCCCCTCCTCCACCATGTTGTAATCAACCAACACCCCCCTACTCCAGCATGTTGTACTCAACCAACACCCCTCTCCCCATCCACCACCATGTTGTACTCAACCAACACCCCCTTCTTCCACCATGTTGTACTCAACCAACACCCTCCCTCTCCACCACCATGTTGTACTCAACCAACACCCCCCTTCTCCACCATGTTGTAATCAACCAACACCCCCCTCCTCCACCATGTTATACTCAACCAACACCCTCCTCCACCACCATGTTGTACTCAACCAACACCCTCCCTCTCTACCACCATGTTGTACTCAACCAACACCCTCCTCCTCCTCCACCATCATTTTGTACTCAACCAACACCCTCCTCTTCCTCCTCCACCATGTTGTACTCAACCAACACCCCCCTCCTCCACAATGTTGTACTCAACCAACATCCCCCTCCACCACCATGTTGTAATCAACCAACACCCCCCTCCACCACCATGTTGTACTCAACCAACACCCCCCTTCTCCACCATGTTGTACTCAACAAACACCCCCTACTCCAGCATGTTATACTCAACCAACACCCTCCCCCTCCTCACCCATTTTGTATTTAACCAACACCCCCCACCTCCACCATGTTGTACTCAACCAACACCCTCCTCCTCCACCATGTTGTACTCAACCAACACCCCCCTTCTCCACCATGTTGTACTCAACCAACACCCCCCTTCACCACCATGTTGTACTCAACCAACACCCCCCTCCTCCAACATGTAGTACTCAATCAACACCCTCCTCCTCCTTCACCATTTTGTACTCAACCAACACCCCCCACCATCACCATGTTGTACTCAACCAACACCCCACTCCTCCACCATGTTGTACTCAACCAACACCCTCCTCCTCCTCCACCATCATTTTGTACTCAACCAACACCCTCCTCTTCCTCCTCCACCATGTTGTACTCAACCAACACCCCCCTCCTCCACAATGTTGTACTCAACCAACATCCCCCTCCACCACCATGTTGTAATCAACCAACACCCCCCTCCACCACCATGTTGTACTCAACCAACAGCCCCCTTCTCCACCATGTTGTACTCAACCAACACCCCCTACTCCAGCATGTTGTACTCAACCAACACCCTCCCCCTCCTCCAACATTTTGTATTTAACCAACACCCCCCTTCACCACCATGTTGTACTCAACCAACACCCCCCTCCTCCAACATGTTGTACTCAACAAACACCCTCCTCATCCACAATGTTGTACACGACCAACAGCGTCCCCCTCTTCCACCATGTTGTACTCAACCAACAAATCCCTCATCAACCATGTTGTACTCAACCAACACCCTCCTCCACCACCATGTTGTACTCAATCAACACCCTCCTCCTCCTTCACCATTTTGTACTCAACCAACACCCCCCTCCTTCACCATGTTGTACTCAACCAACACCCCACTCCTCCACCATGTTGTACGCAACCAACACCCCCGTCCTCCACCATGTTGTACCCAACCAACATCCCCCTCCTCCACCATGTTGTAATCAACCAACACCCCCCTACTCCAGCATGTTGTACTCAACCAACACCCCTCTCCCCATCCACCACCATGTTGTACTCAACCAACACCCCCTTCCTCCACCATGTTGTACTCAACCAACACCCTCCCTCTCCACCACCATGTTGTACTCAACCAACACCCCCCTTCTCCTCCACCATGTTGTAAAAAACCAACGCCCTCCCCATCCACCACCATGTTGTACTCAACCAACACCCTCCTCTTCCTCCTCCACCACGTTGTACTCAACCAACACCCTCCTCCACCACCATGTTGTACTCAACCAACACCCTCCCTCTCTACCACCATGTTGTACTCAACCAACACCCTCCTCCTCCTCCACCATCATTTTGTACTCAACCAACACCCTCCTCTTCCTCCTCCACCATGTTGTACTCAACCAACACCCCCCTCCTCCACAATGTTGTACTCAACCAACATCCCCCTCCACCACCATGTTGTAATCAACCAACACCCCCCTCCACCACCATGTTGTACTCAACCAACACCCCCCACCTCCACCATGTTGTACTCAACCAACACCCTCCTCCTCCACCATGTTTTACTCAACCAACACCCTCCTCCACCACCATGTTGTACTCAACCAACACCCCCCTCCTCCACCATGTTGTACTCAACCAATACCCCCCTTCACCACCATGTTGTACTCAACCAACACCCCCCTCCTCCAACATGTTCTACTCAACAAACACCCTCCTCATCCACCATGTTGTACACGACCAACAGCATCCCCCTCTTCCACCATGTTGTACTCAACCAACAAATCCCTCATCAACCATGTTGTACTCAACCAACACCCTCCTCCACCACCATGTTGTACTCAATCAACACCCTCCTCCTCCTTCACCATTTTGTACTCAACCAACACCCCCCTCCTTCACCATGTTGTACTCAACCAACACCCCACTCCTCCACCATGTTGTACGCACCCAACACCCCCGTCCTCCACCATGTTGTACTCAACCAACATCCCCCTCCTCCACCATGTTGTAATCAACCAACACCCCCCTACTCCAGCATGTTGTACTCAACCAACACACCTCTCCCCATCCACCACCATGTTGTACTCAACCAACACCCCCTTCCTCCACCATGTTGTACTCAACCAACACCCTCCCTCTCCACCACCATGTTGTACTCAACCAACACCCCCCTTCTCCTCCACCATGTTGTAAAAAACCAACACCCTCCCCATTCACCACCATGTTGTACTCAACCAACACCCTCCTCTTCCTCCTCCACCACGTTGTACTCAACCAACACCCCCCTCCTCCACAATGTTGTACTCAACCAACATCCCCCTCCACCACCATGTTGTAATCAACCAACACCCCCCTCCACCACCATGTTGTACTCAACCAACACCCCCCTTCTCCACCATGTTGTACTCAACCAACACCCCCCACCTCCACCATGTTGTACTCAACCAACACCCCCCTCCTCCACCATGTTGTACTCAACCAACACCCACCTTCACCACCATGTTGTACTCAACCAACACCCTCCTCTTCCTCCTCCACCATGTTGTACTCAACCAACACCCCCCTCCTCCACAATGTTGTACTCAACCAACATCCCCCTCCACCACCATGTTGTAATCAACCAACACCCCCCTCCACCACCATGTTGTACTCAACCAACACCCCCCTTCTCCACCATGTTGTACTCAACCAACACCCCCTACTCCAGCATGTTGTACTCAACCAACACCCTCCCCCACCTCCACCATTTTGTATTTAACCAACACCCCCCACCTCCACCATGTTGTACTCAACCAACACCCTCCTCCTCCACCATGTTTTACTCAACCAACACCCTCCTCCACCACCATGTTGTACTCAACCAACACCCTCCCCCTTCACCACCATGTTGTACTCAACCAACACCCCCCTCCTCCACAATGTTGTACTCAACCAACATCCCCCTCCACCACCATGTTGTAATCAACCAACACCCCCCTCCACCACCATGTTGTACTCAACCAACACCCCCCTTCTCCACCATGTTGTACTCAACCAACACCCCCTACTCCAGCATGTTGTACTCAACCAACACCCTCCCCCACCTCCACCATTTTGTATTTAACCAACACCCCCCACCTCCACCATGTTGTACTCAACCAACACCCTCCTCCACCACCATGTTGTACTCAACCAACACCCCCCTCCTCCACCATGTTGTACTCAACCAACACCCCCCTTCACCACCATGTTGTACTCAACCAACACCCCCCTCCTCCAACATGTTCTACTCAACAAACACCCTCCTCATCCACCATGTTGTACACGACCAACAGCATCCCCCTCTTCCACCATGTTGTACTCAACCAACAAATCCCTCATCAACCATGTTGTACTCAACCAACACCCTCCTCCACCACCATGTTGTACTCAATCAACACCCTCCTCCTCCTTCACCATTTTGTACTCAACCAACACCCCCCTCCTTCACCATGTTGTACTCAACCAACACCCCACTCCTCCACCATGTTGTACGCAACCAACACCCCCGTCCTCCACCATGTTGTACTCAACCAACATCCCCCTCCTCCACCATGTTGTAATCAACCAACACCCCCCTACTCCAGCATGTTGTACTCAACCAACACACCTCTCCCCATCCACCACCATGTTGTACTCAACCAACACCCCCTTCCTCCACCATGTTGTACTCAACCAACACCCTCCCTCTCCACCACCATGTTGTACTCAACCAACACCCCCCTTCTCCTCCACCATGTTGTAAAAAACCAACACCCTCCCCATTCACCACCATGTTGTACTCAACCAACACCCTCCTCTTCCTCCTCCACCACGTTGTACTCAACCAACACCCCCCTCCTCCACAATGTTGTACTCAACCAACACCCTCCTCCACCACCATGTTGTACTCAACCAACATCCCCCTCCACCACCATGTTGTACTCAACCAACATCCCCCTCCACCACCATGTTGTAATCAACCAACACCCCCCTCCACCACCATGTTGTACTCAACCAACACCCCCCTTCTCCACCATGTTGTACTCAACCAACACCCCCTACTCCAGCATGTTGTACTCAACCAACACCCTCCCCCTCCACCATGTTTTACTCAACCAACACCCTCCTCCACCACCATGTTGTACTCAACCAACACCCCCCTCCTCCACCATGTTGTACTCAACCAACACCCCCCTTCACCACCATGTTGTACTCAACCAACACCCCCCTCCTCCACCATGTTGTACTCAACCAACACCCACCTTCACCACCATGTTGTACTCAACCAACACCCCCCTCCTCCAACATGTTGTACTCAACAAACACCCTCCTCAACCACCATGTTGTACACGACCAACAGCGTCCCCCTCTTCCACCATGTTGTACTCAACCAACAAATCCCTCATCAACCATGTTGTACTCAACCAACACCCTCCTCCACCACCATGTTGTACTCAATCAACACCCTCCTCCTCCTTCAACATTTTGTACTCAACCAACACCCCCCTCCTTCACCATGTTGTACTCAACCAACACCCCACTCCTCCACCATGTTGTACGCAACCAACACCCCCGTCCTCCACCATGTTGTACTCAACCAACATCCCCCTCCTCCACCATGTTGTAATCAACCAACACCCCCCTTCTCCTCCACCATGTTGTAAAAAACCAACACCCTCCCCATCCACCACCATGTTGTACTCAACCAACACCCTTCTCTTCCTCCTCCACCACGTTGTACTCAACCAACACCCCCCTCCTCCACCATGTTGTACTAAACCAACACCCCCCTCCTCCACCATGTTATACCCAACCAACACCCTCCTCCACCACCATGTTGTACTCAACCAACACCCTCCCTCTCTACCACCATGTTGTACTCAACCAACACCCTCCTCCTCCTCCACCATCATTTTGTACTCAACCAACACCCTCCTCTTCCTCCTCCACCATGTTGTACTCAACCAACACCCTCCTCCTCCACCATGTTTTACTCAACCAACACCCTCCTCCACCACCATGTTGTACTCAACCAACACCCCCCTCCTCCACCATGTTGTACTCAACCAACACCCCCCTTCACCACCATGTTGTACTCAACCAACACCCCCCTTCACCACCATGTTGTACTCAACCAACACCCCCCTCCTCCAACATGTTGTACTCAACAAACACCCTCCTCATCCACCATGTTGTATACGACCAACAGCGTCCCCCTCTTCCACCATGTTGTACTCAACCAACAAATCCCTCATCAACCATGTTGTACTCAACCAAAACCCTCCTCCACCACCATGTTGTACTCAATCAACACCCTCCTCCTCCTTCACCATTTTGTATTCAACCAACACCCCCCTCCTTCACCATGTTGTACTCAACCAACACCCCCTTCCTCCACCATGTTGTACTCAACCAACACCCTCCCTCTCCACCACCATGTTGTACTCAACCAACACCCCCCTTCTCCTCCACCATGTTGTAAAAAACCAACACCCTCCCCATCCACCACCATGTTTTACTCAACCAACACCCTCCTCTTCCTCCTCCACCATGTTGTACTCAACCAACACCCCCCTCCTCCACCATGTTGTACTAAACCAACACCCCCCTCCTCCACCATGTTATACTCAACTAACACCCTCCTCCACCACCATGTTGTACTCAACCAACACCCTCCCTCTCTAACACCATGTTGTACTCAACCAACACCCTCCTCCTCCTCCAACATCATTTTGTACTCAACCAACACCCTCCTCTTCCTCCTCCACCATGTTGTACTCAACCAACACCCCCCTCCTCCTCAATGTTGTACTCAACCAACACCCCCCTCCTCCTCAATGTTGTACTCAACCAACACCCCCCTTCTCCACCATTTTGTACTCAACCAACACCCTCCTCCTCCACCATGTTTTACTCAACCAACACCCTCCTCCACCACCATGTTGTACTCAACCAACACCCCCCTCCTCCACCATGTTGTACTCAACCAACACCCTCCCCCTCCTCCACCATTTTGTACTTAACCAACACCCCCCACCTCCACCATGTTGTACTCAACCAACACCCTCCTCCTCCACCATGTTTTACTCAACCAACACCCTCCTCCACCACCATGTTGTACTCAACCAACACCCCCCTCCTCCACCATGTTGTACTCAACCAACACCCCCCTTCACCACCATGTTGTACTCAACCAACACCCCCCTCCTCCAACATGTTGTACTCAACAAACACCCTCCTCATCCACCATGTTGTACACGACCAACAGCGTCCCCCTCTTCCACCATGTTGTACTCAACCAACAAATCCCTCATCAACCATTTTGTACTCAACCAACACCCTCCTCCACCACCATGTTGTACTCAATCAACACCCTCCTCCTCCTTCACCATTTTGTATTCAACCAACACCCCCCACCTCCACCATTTTGTACTCAACCAACACCCCACTCCTCCACCATGTTGTACTCAACCAACATCCCCCTCCTCCACCATGTTGTAATCAACCAACACCCCCCTACTCCAGCATGTTGTACTCAACCAACACCCCTCTCCCCATCCACCACCATGTTGTACTCAACCAACACCCCCTTCCTCCACCATGTTGTACTCAACCAACACCCTCCCTCTCCACCACCATGTTGTACTCAACCAACACCCCCCTTCTCCTCCACCATGTTGTGAAAAACCAACACCCTCCCCATCCACCACCATGTTGTACTCAATCACCACCCTCCTCTTCCTCCTCCACCACGTTGTACTCAACCAACACCCCCCTCATCCACCATGTTGTACTAAACCAACACCCCCCTCCACCACCATGTTGTACTCAACCAACACCCCCCTCCCCATCACACACCATGTTGTACTCAACCAACACCCCCTCCTCCACCATGTTGTACTAAACAAACACCCTCCTCATCCACCATGTTGTACTCAACCAACACCCCCTACTCCAGCATGTTGTACTCAACCAACACCCTCCCCCTCCTCCACCATTTTGTACTTAACCAACACCCCCCACCTTCACCACGTTGTACTCAACCAACACCCTCCTCATCCACCATGTTGTACACGACCAAGAGCGTCCTCCTCTTCCACCATGTTGTACTCAACCAACAGCCCCCTCACCCTCCACCATGTTGTACTCAACCAACACCCGCCTCCACAACCATGTATTAATCAACCAACACCCCCTTCCTCCACCATGTTGTATTCAACAAACACGCCCCTACCCCTCCACCATGTTGTACATAACCAACACCCCTCTCCTCCACCATGTTGTACTCAACCAACGCCCTCCCCCTTCACCATGTTGTACTCAACCAACACCCGCCTCCTCCACCATGTTGTACTCAACCAACACCCCCCTCGCCCTCCACCATGTTGTACACAACCAACACCCCCTCCCCCTCCACCACCATGTTTTACTCAACCAACACCCCCTTTCACCACCATGTTGTACTCAACCAACACCCTCCTCATCCACCATGTTGTACTCAACCAACACTCCCCTCCTCCACCATGTTGTACTCAATCAAAACCCCCCTACTCCAGCATGTTGTACTCAACCAACACCCTCCTCCACCACCATGTTGTACTCAACCAACACCCTCCCCCTTCACCATGTTGTACTCACCCAACAAACCCCTCATCCACCATTTTTAGTCAACCAACACCTTCCTCCTTCACCATGTTGTACTCAACCAACACCCTCCCCCTCCTCCACCATGTTGTACTCAACCAACACCCCCCTCCTCCACCACCATGTTGTACTCAACCAACACCCCCCTCCTCCTCCACCATGTTGTACTCAACCAACACCCCCTTCCTCCACCATGTTGTACTCAACCAACACCCCCCTCCTCCACCATGTTGTACTCAACCAACACCCCTCTCTTCCTCCACCATGTTGTATTTAGCGAACAGTCCTTTGAGAGCCTCGTATGACGTCACCATGATGGCGCAGGCGGGTGCCACCCTCACTATCCTCGGTACGAAACCTGGGACGGATGGGGGTGGAGAAGAAAAGAAAATGTGGGAATGAGGGAAAAAATAGTAAGGTGGGGGAAAAGTGATGGGGGTGATGGTGAAAGAAGGGAGAAGAAATGAAAGGAAGGAAAGTGGAATGGAAGAAAGGGGGAAGAAAAGGATGGAGGGTAGAATAATGAGAAGAGGTGGGGTGAAGGTGGAAAAAAAAAGAGAAGGGTGGGGTGGAACAGGAAAAAAAGGGGGGGGGGAAGTTGGGGTGGAACAAGAAAAAATTGGGGGTGGGGTGGAAGAAAATGGAATGGGTGGAACAGGACGTTGATAGAAATGGGAGGTGGAAAAAGGTTGGAGCGATTGTAGGGTATGTTGGAGGCATGGTAGAGAATAAAAAACAGTAATAATTAAAATAATAATAGTTATGAGAAGAATAGTAGTTATAATAACAATAATAATAATAATAAAAGAACTTATAATAATTATCATTTCTATAGTTATGAAAACAATAGTTTTTTTATGATAAAAATAGTTAAAATAATATAATTTATAATTATTTTTACACTAATAGTTAAAATAAAAACAATAATATAAATGATATAAATAATAATAATAATAATAAAAAAAATAATAATAATAATAATAATAATAATAATAATAATAGTAATAATAATAATAAGAAATAATAACAATAATAATAATAATAATAATAATAATAATAATAATAATAATAATAATACTAATAAAAATAAAAAATAAAATAATAATAATAATAATAGTAATAATAATAATAATAACAATAATAATAATAATAATAATTATTATTATTATTATTATTATTATTATTATTATTATTATGGTGATGATAAAAAAATGATAATAGAATGAAAAGAATGAAAACGAATACATAAATGAAATAATATAATAGCGCAAACCAGCGAAAAGTCCCTGAACTCCCTTCTGTCTCCACAGTTTGGAAATCATGTGAACGGAAGAGGAAGAGGATGAAGAGGTCACGTGAGTTGATCCCAGCTCTATCTGCCAATGCGTCTTGATGACGTCAAATGGTACCGTTGCGGCCGCTGCTATCTGAAGAAGAAAAAGAGGAGGAGTAGGAGAAGGAGGAGGATGAGGAGAAGAAGAAATAGGAGGAGGAGGAGGAGAAAAAGGAGGAGGAAGAGGAGGAGAAGGAGGAGGAGGAGGAGGAGGAGGAGGAGGAGGAGGAGGAGGAGGAGGAGGAAGAGGAGGAGGAGGAGGAAAAAAAGGAGGAAGAAAAGAAGAAGGAGGAGGAAGAAATTAAGGAGGAAGAGCAAGAGGAGGAGAAGGAGGAGGAGGAAGAAGAGGAGGAGGAAAAGGAGGAGAAAAATGAGAAGGAAGAGAAGGAGGAGAAGGAGGAAGAGAATAGAAATGTGGAGGAGGAGGGAGAAGAAGAGGAAAAAGAAGAAGAGGAGAAAAAGGAGGAAGAGAAGGAAGGTGGAGAAGAGGATGGGAGCAAAAGAAAATAATGAAGAGGAAGAAGATGAAAAGAAAAGGCAAAAAAGAATAGTAGGTAGAAAGAAATAAAAATGATGAAAGAAAAAACAACTATCCCTCTCTTTACACTACCTCCTCCCCCTCTTCTCTCAACCCCTCACTCTTCACTTTCAACTCTCCCACTCCTCCCTTTCTTCACCCACCGATCCGGCCACAGCTCCAGCAAGTAAGGTGTCAGTGGCTTGAGTGCTATTGTTGATGTTGTTGTTGATGCTATTGTTGATGTTGTTTTTGAGTCTCCAAGACTTGATACGTTCGTATAAGTACCAGTATATGGCTGGAGGAGAATGAGGAATTATTGAAAAATTATTGAAGGATTTATAAGGATTGGACAACGAAGAATGAATAGAAAAGAAATAGGGTGATGGTGGGGTGAGTGGGAGTAGGATGATTGAGGGTTAAGACCCTATTCCAAAACAACTCCACCAAAAAAACACCTCTCAACAAACTAAAAGAAAAACTCAACGATACGGAGCCTCCAAAACAAAACAAAAAAACCTCAAGAAAAAACCTAAAAAGCTTAAAAATCTATCTAAAAAATCAGAAAAACTCCCAAAACATATGGAAAACCCTCAAAACTGCCCAAAACCACCAACACCAGCAGCAAAGGCACCTGAGAAGGGAACATCACGAAGGAGGGAAGCATTGGTACCGAGAAAGAGAAATGATGGACCAATGGTGGAAAAGGAGGATTTGGTGGCATGGATGAGTTGGGGGAGGGTGAGAGAGGTGGATTGAAGCTTGGTTCGGTAAAGCTCGAAAGGATTGAAAAGAGTAACGACTGTGGCTTTGGGGGGGGGGGGGGTTTCGAGGGTAATAGGAGGGTATTGGGTGGTTTGAAGGTAATAAAGGGGCATCAGGGGTTGGGAACATTTGGGTAGATTTGGGAAGTTAGGATATTTTTTGGTGGGTTTGGGAGGTCATGATATTTTTAGGTAGGTATTAGGGTCGAAAATATTGGGTGGGTTTGGAAGTTGGGGATAATTTTGGGTGGGTTTGAGGGGCTGGGGAAAGATGGAATTATTTAAAAAGTTGGAAGGGTTAAGGGTTAGTTGGAGCTGTTTTGAGAGGGTTTAATTAGGTTCGAAAAGATTATTTGATGGCTATTTAGAGTTGTGGTTATTGTTTTGGTAGTTGTTCGAAGGGAGAGACTGTTTGGATGAAAAGATTAATAGTTATTGGTGGGTAAATGAGTGGGTGGGGTTGGAGGAGAACAAAAAATTGGATGGTTCATTAAAAATTTGAAGGCTGTGGGAGAAAAAGGAGTGGCGAAAAGTGGTG
>OX387262.1:2140442-2160442 GCA_947562095.1 Branchellion lobata | reverse complement strand
GTTCAACTGAATTAAATCTGAATTAAAAATAGATTTGAAAAAAAAAGTAAATTTCATTTAATAAAATATTTTTTGTATTGAGAGGAAGGCGAAAATTCTTTTCGAAAATGTTTAAAAGTTGGTGCAGTTATAGTGCTTAAAAGTAAAAGGTAGTTTTGATTCATCAAAGAAATAGTTTAAAAGATTTTTAATAATATTTCAGGTCTATGCTACGAAATGGCTATGTCATAAATTTTTAAAAACAAAATACGTTGAAAACAAAAAAAACATTTTTCATTTTTATTATAAGAAACATATATTTATGTGAGGAAAATTATTTATTCTTTAAATGAATTGTTTTCAATTATTTCATTTTATATAACTTCTCATTTTTATAGAACACCCTTCCCAAACCATTTTAACTTTTTGATATTGAACCCTTTTTTTAACAAAAAACAGGAAACGACAAACTTTTACACAACCGCCTTTTTTCCACCAATCACAACATCTCCTCTTTTCACCACTTCTTTTGTCCTCCAAACCTTCTCACTCTTTTTCCCCAAACATTCTTTTTACTCTTTTCTAATTTCTTATTTTCAGAAACTTCCTCTTTGAACCACCTCCTCCCCACCATTGAAACATCCTCCCTTACCCTTCCCCCAACCTCTTTTTAACACCCATTCCAACACCTTTTTTCCACATCACACCAACCCTGCCAAACTTTCCAGAGTGTTCAGAATGTGTGAGGCAGAGGTGGTGGCACGAAGCAAACGACCATGCCCTCCTGACCAGGTTTGTGCAAGACACGTCTGCCCTTGAAATTAGACTGATACTAGATTAGTCTGTTGCTCATGATAGTCGGCTGTTTTGATGCTAGACTAGCCTACTTTTAGTCTGCCGTTGATATTGGTCTGTTATTAATACTATTCTGTTTTTGTAGTTGTTCTACTGCTGATAGTAGTCTGCCGTTGACACTAATTTGCCTTCAAATGTGATTTGCTTTTTATATTAGTTTTTTTGTTGGAATTAGTCTGTTTCAAGATGAGTCTATTATCGATATTAGAAACAAAAAACAAAAAATCACAATCCCACGAAAATTCCACCCCTAACACCAAATTTCATTTCACAGTGCCCCACCACCAACATCCTAATACCCGTCCATCCCTAATCCTCAATCCTCATTCTCAAAATACCCCTTGCCTTGATCTCGAACTTGGAATCTAACTTTTGAAATATTTCTGCCCTTACTTTGAACTCGTATTTTTAAAAGACTCATTGGTCTGACCCTGACCCTAAACTTTGACCATTAAAAAATGTTCTATCCTAACCCTCACCTTGAACTCCAACCTTCAAAAAATTTCTTAAGAAGGTTCAGCGTCAGCGGACCTAGGTTGTGGAACAACCTGCCTAACAGCTTAAAATCTTCAAGTTCAACAAAATCATTTTGTCGATCTCTGAAGACTTACCTGTTCAATAAATCATTACCTCCATCATAATAATAATACTGTTCTTTTTTAGAATTTTTTTTTTCATTTATTTACTTCTTTTATTCTATTTTTAATTTTTCACAATAGTTTTAATAATGAGACGTTTTTGAGTGGCCTCGAAACTCTACGGGGTTAATGCCACTATAATAATATTCGTGTTTGTATTGTATTGTATTGTATTATTGCTTCAACCCTCACCTTGAACTCTGACTTTTAGAAGATCTCTGACTTAACCCTGACCTTGAACTCCAACCTTCAAAATATTCCCACTCTAACCCTGACCTCTGACCTTTAAAAGACTCTGCTTCAATCTTAACTGTAAACTCTGACTTTTGAAAGACCTATTGCCTAAGTCTGAACTCTAACCTCTGAAATATTTCTTGCCCTGACCTTGACCCTGACCTTTCAAAGTCCTATTGCCCTAACCCTGGACTCACACAATTCCAATATCCATCAATAAAGTTCCCATCCCACACAAACCTCACAATACTTCAATCTCCTCAAACCCCATAATGGAAATATCAAACCCAATGAACACCCTGAAACACAACTATCAAATATTTTTATAAACTATGAAGCTTTGAAATACCCAAAAAAACTTCTCAAAAACCCCAAAGAAACCCCAAAGAAGACCCCAAAGACCACCAAACCCCCAAAAAAACACAAACCCTTAAAAACTTCAAAGATTTCCAAAAAACCCAAAAAGAAAAAAAACAACCATCAAAACCCCCAAAAAATCTTAAAACTTTGAAAAACTTTCAAGACATTCAAAAAATCCCCCCAAAAAACCCCCAAAACCACCCAAACTCCAAAAACCCCCAAAACCACCCAAACTCCAAAAACCCCCAAAACCACCCAAACTCCCAAAAAATTCCCAAAACCACCCAAACTCCCAAAAAATTCCCAAAACCACCCAAACCCCAAAAAAATCACAAAACTCCTAAAAGCATTCAAGTCTCCCAAAAAACTTCCCAAAGAACACTCAAAAAATCTCCAAAACCCCCAGAAAATCACAAAACTCCTGAAAACCTCTAAGCTTTCCAAAAAACCCAAAAAACTCCAAAACCACAAAAACCTTCAAAATAAAATCCAAAAACCATCAAAACCCCCAAAAACCACCAGGTGTGCGTGATGGTTCCGGTTCACTATGTTCCACCATGCGGGTGTCCGCCAAAGACCACCAATCTGCAGTACATCTCAGTACCTACCCTCATCCCCTGTTGTCCTCCTCCTTGTTGCTCAGAAATTCCACCCCCCAACGACAACTTCAAACCTTGCCAATGCTGTCTGCCCCGGCCCAACACCATCATCCCTTACTGTAACTCTCCCCCTTGCCAACCAACCACCAATCAGTGTTCGCCATTTCCCTGTTCTTGCCCTCCAGAACTTGCACTCAACTTATAAACACCTTTTTCACCCGTTTTCTTTTGCGAGGAGAGGGGAGGGGTGGCGAAAGGTGGGAAGGGGTGGGGTGGCGAAAGGTGGAGAGGGGTGGGAAGGGGTGGCGAAAGGTGGGGAGGGGTGGCAAAAGGTGGGAAGGGGTGGCGAAAGGTGGGGAGGAGTGGTGAAAGGTGGGAAGGGCTGTGAAGGGGTGGGGAGGGGTTTCTATTTATGAAATTCAATTTTTAAAGACTTTTTTTGGGATTTTTTTGATAATTTTATGAACTCTAAAGTTTTATCGGATTTTTCTTTTTCACATTTGGAAAATTTCATTTATCTTTATTATTATTATTATTATTTTTGTTTTATTATATTATTATTGTTATTGTATTATATTATTATTATTGTTATTTTATTTTTTTATTGTTTCTATAATTTTATTTCTGTTTTTATTTTTTGAATTTTCTAAAGAATTTTCACAATTTCAATTGAAATTTTTTTTCTTTTTTATACTGTTCTTAGATCTCAGTAACTAGCCTCTCTGGTTTATTTTTAATTGTTTTTGATTTTTGTAACAAATTTTTTCATTATAATTTTAATATTAAAAAAATTGAATTAACCAAATTAAATAAAATTATAATTAATTAAAAATAAAAAAATTCAATGAAGAATAAAATTTTGAATAAAATTCAAAAATTGCTAATTAAATAAATTTTCAAGAATGGGTTTTTATAATATTTCCTATCTCATCCACTTTGAAAGTTTCCTGCTCTAAAGAAACATAATGAATTACCAATTGAATTAATTTTATAATTATTTTACATTTTCTAACTAATAAGTCTAATTAATGAATAATTTATTCTTATTCAAATAATGGAAAGTAATTATTTCGTTTTACTAATTTTAATTTATCTCACTCCACAATAAACACGTAGCTTTTCCTTTTTTTTTTTTTTTTTTCCTTACTTCTTCTTACTCCTCCTTGCACCTCCTCATTCTTCCTAACTCTTTCTCACTCTTCTTAACTCTTCCCCAATCTTAACTCTTCCTCACTCTTCCTAACTTTTCCTCACTCTTCCTAACTCTTCCTCACTCTTCCTAACTCTTCCTCACTCTTCCTAACTCTTCCTCACTCTTAACTCTTCCTCACTCTTCCTAACTCTTCCTCACTCTTCCTAACTCTTCCTCACTCTTCCTCACTCTTCTTAACTCTTCCTCACTCTTCCTCTCTTCCTCATTCTTCTTAACTCTTCCTCACTCTTAACTCTTCCTCACTCTTCCTAACTCTTCCTCACTCTTAACTCTTCCTCACTCTTCCTAACTCTTCCTCACTCTTCCTAACTCTTCCTCACTCTTCCTCACTCTTCCTAACTCTTCCTCACTCTTAACTCTTCCTCACTCTTCCTAACTCTTCCTCACTCTTAACTCTTCCTAACTCTTCCTCACTCTTCCTAACTCTTCCTCACTCTTCTTAACTCTTCCTCACTCTTAACTCTTCCTCACTCTTCCTCTCTTCCTCATTCTTCTTAACTCTTCCTCACTCTTCCTAACTCTTCTTAACTCTTCCTCACTCTTAACTCTTCCTCACTCTTCCTAACTCTTCCTCACTCTTCCTAACTCTTCCTCACTCTTAACTCTTCCTCACTCTTCCTAACTCTTCCTCACTCTTAACTCTTCCTCACTCTTAACTCTTCTTAACTCTTCCTCACTCTTCCTAACTCTTCTTAACTCTTCCTCACTCTTCCTAACTCTTAACTCTTCCTCACTCTTCCTCACTCTTCCTCACTCTTCTTAACTCTTAACTCTTTCTCACTCTTCCTAACTCTTCCTCACTTTTCCTAACTCTTCCTCACTCTTCTTAACTCTTCCTCACTCTTCCTAACTTTTCCTCACTCTTAACTCTTCCTCACTCTTCCTAACTCTTCCTCACTCTTCCTCACTCTTCCTAACTCTTCCTCACTCTTAACTCTTCCTCACTCTTCCTAACTCTTCCTCACTCTTAACTCTTCCTCACTCTTCCTAACTCTTCCTCACTCTTCCTAACTCTTCCTCACTCTTAACTCTTCCTCACTCTTCCTAACTCTTCCTCACTCTTCCTAACTCTTCCTCACTCTTCCTAACTCTTCCTCACTTTTAACTCTTCCTAACTCTTCCTCACTCTTCCTCACTCTTCTTAACTCTTCCTCACTCTTAACTCTTCCTCACTCTTCCTCTCTTCCTCATTCTTCTTAACTCTTCCTCACTCTTCCTAACTCTTCTTAACTCTTCCTCACTCTTCCTCTCTTCCTCATTCTTCTTAACTCTTCCTCATTCTTAACTCTTCCTCACTCTTCCTAACTCTTCCTCACCCTTCCTAACTCTTCCTCACTCTTAACTCTTCCTCACTCTTCCTAACTCTTCCTCACTCTTAACTCTTCCTCACTCTTAACTCTTCTTAACTCTTCCTCACTCTTCCTAACTCTTCTTAACTCTTCCTCACTCTTCCTAACTCTTAACTCTTCCTCACTCTTCCTCACTCTTCCTCACTCTTCCTAACTCTTCCTCACTCTTCTTAACTCTTAACTCTTTCTCACTCTTCTTAACTTTTCCTCACTCTTCCTAACTCTTCCTCACTTTTCCTAACTCTTCCTCACTCTTCTTAACTCTTCCTCACTCTTCCTAACTCTTCCTAACTCTTCCTCACTCTTAACTCTTCCTCACTCTTCCTAACTCTTCCTCACTCTTCCTAACTCTTCCTCACTCTTCCTAACTCTTCCTCACTCTTAACTCTTCCTCATTCTTCCTAACTCTTCCTCACTCTTCCTAACTCTTCCTCACTCTTAACTCTTCCTCACTCTTCCTAACTCTTCCTCACTCTTCCTAACTCTTCCTCACTCTTCCTAACTCTTCCTCACTCTTCTTAACTCTTAACTCTTCCTCACTCTTAACTCTTCCTCATTCTTCCTAACTCTTCCTCACTCTTCCTAACTCTTCCTCACTCTTAACTCTTCCTCACTCTTCCTAACTCTTCCTCACTCTTCCTAACTCTTCCTCACTCTTCTTAACTCTTCCTCACTCTTCCTAACTCTTCCTCACTCTTAACTCTTCCTCATTCTTCCTAACTCTTCCTCACTCTTCCTAACTCTTCCTCACTCTTAACTCTTCCTCACTCTTCCTAACTCTTCCTCACTCTTCCTAACTCTTCCTCACTCTTAACTCTTCCTCATTCTTCTTAACTCTTCCTCACTCTTCCTAACTCTTCCTCACTCT
The DNA here is from genome assembly GCA_947562095.1 of Branchellion lobata. Taxonomy (NCBI): domain Eukaryota; kingdom Metazoa; phylum Annelida; class Clitellata; order Hirudinida; family Piscicolidae; genus Branchellion; species Branchellion lobata. Next base: position 2,154,347 of record OX387262.1, on the reverse strand, counting down.
TAACTCTTCCTCATTCTTCCTAACTCTTCCTCACTCTTCCTAACTCTTCCTCACTCTTAACTCTTCCTCATTCTTCCTAACTCTTCCTCACTCTTCCTAACTCTTCCTCACTCTTCCTAACTCTTCCTCACTCTTTCTAACTCTTCCTCACTCTTCCTAACTCTTCCTAACTCTTCTTAACTCTTCCTCACTCTTAACTCTTCCTCACTCTTCCTCTCTTCCTCACTCTTCCTAACTCTTCTTAACTCTTCCTCACTCTTAACTCTTCCTCACTCTTCCTCTCTTCCTCATTCTTCCTAACTCTTCCTCATTCTTCTTAACTCTTCCTCACTCTTCCTAACTCTTCCTAACTCTTCTTAACTCTTCCTCACTCTTAACTCTTCCTCACTCTTCCTCTCTTCCTCATTCTTCCTAACTCTTCCTCATTCTTAACTCTTCCTCATTCTTAACTCTTCCTCACTCTTCCTCACTCTTCCTCACTCTTCTTAACTCTTCCTCACTCTTCCTAACTCTTCCCCAATCTTAACTCTTTCTCACTCTTCCTAACTTTTCCTCACTCTTCCTAACTCTTCCTCACTCTTCCTAACTTTTCCTCACTTTTCCTAACTCTTCCTCACTCTTAACTCTTCCTCACTCTTAACTCTTCCTCACTCTTAACTCTTCCTCACTCTTAACTCTTCCTCACTCTTAACTCTTCCTCATTCTTCCTAACTTTTCCTCACTCTTCCTAACTCTTCCTCACTCTTCCTAACTCTTCCTAACTCTTCTTAACTCTTCCTCACTCTTCCTAACTCTTCCTAACTCTTCCTAACTCTTCCTCACTCTTCTTAACTCTTCCTCACTCTTCCTAACTCTTCCTAACTCTTCTTAACTCTTCCTCACTCTTCCTAACTCTTCCTAACTCTTCCTAACTCTTCCTCATTCTTAACTCTTCCTCACTCTTCCTAACTCTTCCTCACTCTTCCTAACTCTTCCTCACTCTTCTTAACTCTTCCTCACTCTTCCTCACTCTTCCTAACTCTTCCTCACTCTTCCTAACTCTTCCTCACTCTTCCTAACTCTTCCTAACTCTTCTTAACTCTTCCTCATTCTTAACTCTTCCTCATTCTTAACTCTTCCTCACTCTTCTTCACTCTTCCTCACTCTTCCTAACTCTTCCTCACTCTTCCTAACTCTTCCTCACTCTTCTTAACTCTTCCTCACTCTTCCTCACTCTTCCTAACTCTTCCTCACTCTTCCTAACTCTTCCTCACTCTTCCTAACTCTTCCTAACTCTTCTTAACTCTTCCTCATTCTTAACTCTTCCTCATTCTTAACTCTTCCTCACTCTTCTTCACTCTTCTTCACTCTTCCTAACTCTTCCTCACTCTTCTAAACTCTTAACTCTTTCTCACTCTTCCTAACTCTTCCTCACTCTTAACTCTTCCTCATTCTTCTTAACTCTTCCTCACTCTTCCTAACTCTTCCTCACTCTTAACTCTTCCTCATTCTTCCTAACTCTTCCTCACTCTTCCTAACTCTTCCTCACTCTTAACTCTTCCTCATTCTTCCTAACTCTTCCTCACTCTTCCTAACTCTTCCTCACTCTTCCTAACTCTTCCTCACTCTTTCTAACTCTTCCTCACTCTTCCTAACTCTTCCTAACTCTTCTTAACTCTTCCTCACTCTTAACTCTTCCTCACTCTTCCTCTCTTCCTCACTCTTCCTAACTCTTCTTAACTCTTCCTCACTCTTAACTCTTCCTCACTCTTCCTCTCTTCCTCATTCTTCCTAACTCTTCCTCATTCTTCTTAACTCTTCCTCACTCTTCCTAACTCTTCCTAACTCTTCTTAACTCTTCCTCACTCTTAACTCTTCCTCACTCTTCCTCTCTTCCTCATTCTTCCTAACTCTTCCTCATTCTTAACTCTTCCTCATTCTTAACTCTTCCTCACTCTTCCTCACTCTTCCTCACTCTTCTTAACTCTTCCTCACTCTTCCTAACTCTTCCCCAATCTTAACTCTTTCTCACTCTTCCTAACTTTTCCTCACTCTTCCTAACTCTTCCTCACTCTTCCTAACTTTTCCTCACTTTTCCTAACTCTTCCTCACTCTTAACTCTTCCTCACTCTTAACTCTTCCTCACTCTTAACTCTTCCTCACTCTTAACTCTTCCTCACTCTTAACTCTTCCTCATTCTTCCTAACTTTTCCTCACTCTTCCTAACTCTTCCTCACTCTTCTTAACTCTTCCTCACTCTTCCTAACTCTTCCTAACTCTTCTTAACTCTTCCTCACTCTTCCTAACTCTTCCTAACTCTTCCTAACTCTTCCTCATTCTTAACTCTTCCTCACTCTTCCTAACTCTTCCTCACTCTTCCTAACTCTTCCTCACTCTTCTTAACTCTTCCTCACTCTTCCTCACTCTTCCTAACTCTTCCTCACTCTTCCTAACTCTTCCTCACTCTTCCTAACTCTTCCTAACTCTTCTTAACTCTTCCTCATTCTTAACTCTTCCTCATTCTTAACTCTTCCTCACTCTTCTTCACTCTTCCTCACTCTTCCTAACTCTTCCTCACTCTTCCTAACTCTTCCTCACTCTTCTTAACTCTTCCTCACTCTTCCTCACTCTTCCTAACTCTTCCTCACTCTTCCTAACTCTTCCTCACTCTTCCTAACTCTTCCTAACTCTTCTTAACTCTTCCTCATTCTTAACTCTTCCTCATTCTTAACTCTTCCTCACTCTTCTTCACTCTTCTTCACTCTTCCTAACTCTTCCTCACTCTTCTTAACTCTTAACTCTTCCTGACTCTTCCTCACTCTTCTTTTCTCTTAACTCTTCCTCACTCTTAACTCTTCCTCACTCTTAACTCTTCCTCACTCTTCCTAACTCTTCCTCATTCTTAACTCTTCCTCACTCTTCTTAACTCTTCCTCACTCTTCTTAACTTTTCCTCACTCTTCCTAACTCCTCTTCACTCTTCCTAACTCTTCCTCACTCTTCCTAACTCTTCCTCACTCTTAACTCTTCCTCACTCTTAACTCTTCCTCACTCTTAACTCTTCCTCACTCTTCTTAACTCTTCCTCACTCTTCCTCACTCTTCCTAACTCTTCCTCACTCTTCCTAACTCTTCCTCACTCTTCCTAACTCTTCCTAACTCTTCTTAACTCTTCCTCACTCTTAACTCTTCCTCACTCTTTCTCTCTTCCTCATTCTTCCTAACTCTTCCTAACTCTTCTTAACTCTTCCTCATTCTTAACTCTTCCTCACTCTTCTTCACTCTTCCTCACTCTTCCTAACTCTTCCTCACTCTTCCTAACTCTTCCTCACTCTTCCTAACTCTTCCTCACTCTTCCTCTCTTCCTCACTCTTCTTAACTCTTCCTCACTCTTCCTAACTCTTCCTAACTCTTCCTCACTCTTAACTCTGCCTCACTCTTAACTTTTCCTTACTCTTCCTTTTTCCTCTTCACTTCTCTTAACTCCTCTTAACTCCTCCTAACTCTACCTTACTTTTTCTATCATTTTTTTAACTCTTACTCTTCCTCACTCTCCCTAACTTCTAACATTTTTTGACTTCTTACTCCTCCTAACCTCATATTTTTCATCACTCGTCCTCACTCTCTGATTCTTTCTTACTGCTCCCAACTCCTCTTAACTCCTAACTCCTGCCAACTTCTCCTAACTCCTCCTAACTCTTCCCAACTCCTCCTAACTCCTCCTAACTCCTCCTAACTCCTCCTAACTCCTCCCAAATCCTCCTTACTTCTGTCTTTTAACTCCTTATTCTCTAATTTCTCATAACTCCTAACCACGCCTTTTAGTTCTCCCTTCCTTCTATATACAAAAAAATAAATAGTTTAAGCGCTTATTGATTAAAAGAAAAATGAAAATAATAAAAGTGTGAAAGGCTGAGACATAATTCAAACGTGAAAAGCTCATTAAAAAACAATTCAATTGAAAAAAATTAATTTGAATAAAAAATTGAAACAAATTGAACCATAAATTTGAAAAATTATATTAATTATTCAAAAATGAATTATTTTATTTCATTTTATTTATAATTATTCAGAAAATAATTTTGTATATAAAATCTTCGGAGAAAAACATTTAAATAAATTATTCAAAAATAAAAACCAAAGAAATACTAATAATAAAAACAAAAAATTAAAAATTAAAAATTAAAATATAAAGAACTTTTTTTTCCTTAAAACACCTTTTAATTGATAAAATTCCAAAAATATGGAAAAGACGCATTAGGAAGGAGTCATTGGAGATTTGAATCAGTCAGTATTGTTTTTATTTTATTTTTCTTTGTTTTCATTGTTCACCATGTTCTGTGCCATTTCCAGCGTTTGTCTGAATTTGCTTCAATAAAGACTAAAAAAAGATATTTTAAACAAATAATCGTTTGAATAGTAATTTTTTATTTATTTATTTTAAATAATAAATGATAATAAATAATTTTAATGACGATATTTAATTAAAGTACAAAAATAAACTGAAATCTTTGAAAACAAAAAAAATTTAAAAAAAAATAATTTTTACAAAAATAATTTCAAAAATTAAGGAACAGGATTATTTGAAAAAAACGAATTCAAAATTAATTTTACTCAATAAAAAGCATATTATGAAAAATTAATAGCAAGATTAGTTTCTTTAAAAAAATAACAACAAAAACGATGTTAATAGATTAATTTATTTTATTTTCAATAAAAAAATAAATGATTAATTAATTAAAAATCTTAATCGATTTTCAGTTTTTGGTTGTCTTGTCAACAAAGTTACGTAAATAAACTAAACAAAAAAAATAACAAAAGTCAAGTAACTTATGAGACAGAACAAAAAGAACTGGAAAACCAACAGAGTGAGTTTTTAAAACTTTTTTTGAAAGAAAAACTTGAAAAAACTTGTTTTGCATTTGTTTTTTTCTATGATCGTTTTTTCTTATAATTTTTTTTTCTATTTTTATTTTTTTGTGACTTTTGTCAACTCATAAAACCCTGTACGGTGACTATATTTTCATGTTTTTATTTATTTATACTTTTTCTTTTATTTCAATGTTTTGAGTGTTTTCACGGAATTTAATCAAAATTAATTTAGATTTTTTTTGTTAGATTATTAATAATTTCAAAGAAGAAATGTTATGTTTTATTTAATTCATTTACTTTTTAATTTTTCATTTTTTATAGTCAACTCGAAGATGATAACAAAAAAATATGTTAAAAATGTTCCTCGAAAAATAAACAGAAGCAAAACTCATGTTTGCCAAAAGAAAAGTTGCAACAAAAACAACAACTCTTACGTAATTAAAAACAATTGCAGCAACAACAACTACTACAACAACAACAACTACAACAACCACAACAACAACAACTACAACAACAAACACTACAACTACAACAACAACAACTACAACAACAAAAACTACAACTACAACAACAAGTACAACAACTACCACTACTACAATAGCAACAACCACCCCAACCACGACGACAACAAACACAACAACAACTACAACCACAAAAACAACCACAACAAAAACTACAACAACAACACCACCGACAACAACGGCACCTACTATCGCCACGACAAAGGCCCCCAGAGGCTGGGCCACAAGAGAGCAAAAGCCTTGGAAGGGGTGGCTCGCAAACTAAGCTATAAAGAAACAGACCGTGGAGTGAAGGATCAAGAGGTAGTGTTGATGAAAAAAATCCAAAAAAAAATCTATAATTCTGACAGCCGCAAAGGATCCTTCAAACTCCACAGCAAGTCAAGCAAATCGCTGAAAGCGAAAGTGAGTTCTGGAAGTTCTAGTTCTACTCCGGAAAATTCTTCTTCTGAAGAATCCAAACCAGCTTTTTCTAGTCCGAAAAAGCCGTCTCAGAAATATTCCAAACCCAAAGAGTCTCCTGGATTGTCCAGAGAGGTCCAGAGTGAGGTGCACAGTAGGGGGAGGAGATCCCCCAAAAGGATGGCCGTGGCGGTGGAAAGGACTAAGTTGAGAGAGGCAAAGATGCTAGAAGATATTCCGTCTTTTTCGCGTAGACTATTGGATCGTAGGTGCGGGAGGGGCGAAAGCCTGGCAATTCAGTTGCCCTCCAACTACGATTACTTCCGGCGGATGAACAACTTGGACAAGGTATCTTCCATACCTCTCCATGCTCCCACCACCCCCATCCCAGCCCCTCCGTTCATCCTCACCCGTCCTGACTGTTGCTCGCCCGAAGATTGTCTTCCGTCCAACCTCTGTCCGCTCGATCCTTGTCCGTCTAACCACTCCTCCTCTTTCCATTCTTCCATCGGCGACCAACCACCGTGTGTTCTTAGTTGTGATTGCCCCAGCTACATGTGCTGTGACCTGATGAACAATCCTTGTTGTGGCAACGCCCCTAACAACCTTTCTTCCACTCCTGACAATTTTTGTTGCAGCAACAGCCACACCAACCACACCGACCACATCGGTCCAACCACCAACAACAACAACGTTGACAACAACAACGTAGACAACATGGACGACAACAACAACATAGACAACAATAACATAAACAACCTAATGAATCCCAACCACAAAAACAGCATGGACCAAAACAGCCACAACAACCACACCACACACTGCGGTAATAACAACAACACCACTAACTTCAGACCCATGCTTAATCACAATAATCCAAACAATTACAGGACTCCTAGCAACTACAGAAAACTTAGCAACCATAGAATTTTTAGCAGCTTCAAAACCTTCAGCAACCAAAGAAACCTCAGCAAGCAAAGAAACCTCAGCAACCATGGAAACGCTAGAAATCGAGGAAAACTATGCACTAGCCCTAACGACCATCACACCAACCCTAAAAACCACCACATTGACCACAACAACTACAATAGCCACAACCGACTTAATAACCTAATAAGCAACAACGTCCAACTCACTAAAGTCAATAGACGAAACAACAAAGCAAGCAACAACAGAGCAACTAGCAACAGAAAAACCAGAAACAGAGCAATTAGCAAGAGAGCAACCCACAACAGAGCAACAAGCAACGTAGCAACAAGCAACATAGCAACCAGCAGCAACAACATCGAAGCTAGCAGCAGCTACAACCCAAACAGCAATGATAGCATAGCAACCAGCAACGACAAAATAGCAACCAGCAACAACAACATGCTAAACCGCAACGTTTCCAAACACCCCAACATCCCCCTCCCAAACAACAACAATGGCCCTTGTTACTGCTTAACACAAGGAATCGACAACAGCAACAACCACAACGAGATAAGCAACATGCAGCCGAACTGTCCTAGTGGACAATCTCCCAACTACATTCCTCTGGTCCTGTGTTCCATTCCGAAGAGGACTGTGACAGGAGAAGAGTACAATTCCGACTCTTCATCTTCTGGCGATGACGCTGACGCGGGGCAAAACCGCGCGTGCGTACGTGACAAGTCCCAAGCGCGTCGCTACATGCATACGGTGAACGACTTCAAGAGGTGCATTTGCATGGCTGAAAATGCCTCGAATCTCAAGCGCTATCCTCGCTACAAGTTCAGAAGCCCTTACGGCGAAACGCCGGCTTTGGCTAAAACGATGCAGCCGTGTTTGAAAATAAAGGAAAAGTGCAAAAAGCATAAAAACCCCAAGCCAAAGGAGGATAAAGATACCGGTCCATACATTTTTATTCCCCAAAACACACCCTTGTCGTGCCTCCAAGGGGCTCAAGAAGGCATGCAGGATCAAGCCACTTTGCAGCAACAAGCTCAAGAGTTGCAGCACCTTAAGCAGCAGCTGCGAGGACTGGTACAGCCAACTGGTTGCTCTCAGACCAACCTGCTTGGTAAGCTACAAATGCAACCGGCTGATTGTGCTAGTAGTGTTCACTTGACATTCCAACCTTCCCCCCCTCCTCCTCCGCCCTGCATCAGTCCCTGCCCCCAAACGTCGGCGCAACAAATGCAAGAACCCATTCAGCACTGCCAGCAACAAATACAACAACTGCAACAACTCATGTTGCAGTGCCTAGCGGCGCAACAAGAACAACAACTGCAACAACAACAATACCTTCAACAACAACAACAACAATTCACGCAACAAATGCAACAACAACAATGTTTACAGGCATGCCAAGCACAGCAATCTTTACAGTCCAGCCAACCCCAACCTTGTTCCCAAATGGCGCAACTCATCCCAGTCAAGATTTCAAAATTCCCTAGAAATTGTTCAGATTCGTAAGGTAGGCCAAGCTTTCGAAGCAGGTTAATCGTGTGCAAAGACGACCAAGTTTGTAAAGTTTGTAAGGTGCGTAAAGTATGTAAAATGTGTAAAGTAGGTCAAATGTGTAAAGTAGGTCAAATGTGTAAAGTAGGTCAAATGTGTATAATAGGTCAAATGTGTAAAGTAGGTCAAACATGTAAAGTAGGTCAAAAGTGTGAAGTAGGTCAACAAGTGTTCACTAAACAAAAATAGAAATTTTATAGAGAGAAATCTTCACTTTTCCTTCCCCCCCCCCTCTTTTTTTCCCCTTGTAACAGCTGATGTTATATACCTTTTAACACCCCACCATGTAACACTCCACTATGTAACACCATGTAACACTCCACCATGTAACACTCCACCATGTAACACTCCACCATGTAACACTCCACCATGTAACACTCCACCATGTAACACTCCACCATGTAACACTCCACCATGTAACACTCCACCATGTAACACTCCACCATGTAACACTCCACCATGTAACACTCCACCATGTAACACTCCACCATGTAACACTCCACCATGTAACACTGCACAATGTAACACTCCACCATGTAACACTCCACCATGTAACACTCCACCATGTAACACTCCACCATGTAACACTCCACCATGTAACACTCCACCATGTAACACTCCACCATGTAACACTCCACTATGTAACACCATGTAACACTCCACCATGTAACACTCCACCATGTAACACTCCACCATGTAACACTCCACCATGTAACACTCCACCATGTAACACTCCACCATGTAACACTCCACCATGTAACACTCCACCATGTAACACTCCACCATGTAACACTCCACCATGTAACACTGCACAATGTAACACTCCACCATGTAACACTCCACCATGTAACACTCCACCATGTAACACTCCACCATGTAACACTCCACCATGTAACACTCCACCATGTAACACTCCACCATGTAACACTGCACAATGTAACACTCCACCATGTAACACTCCACCATGTAACACTCCACCATGTAACACTCCACCATGTAACACTCCACCATGTAACACTCCACCATGTAACACTCCACCATGTAACACTCCACCATGTAACACTCCACCATGTAACACTCCACCATGTAACACTCCACCATGTAACACTCCACCATGTACCACCCCACCATGTAACACTCCACCATGTAACACTCCACCATGTAACACTCCACCATGTAACACTCCACCATGTAACACTCCACCATGTAACACTCCACCATGTAACACTCCACCATGTAACACTCCACCATGTAACACTGCACAATGTAACACTCCACCATGTAACACTCCACCATGTAACACTCCACCATGTAACACTCCACAATGTAACACTCCACCATGTAACACTCCACCATGTAACACTCCACCATGTAACACTCCACCATGTAACACTCCACCATGTAACACTCCACCATGTAACACTCCACCATGTAACACTCCACCATGTAACACTCCACCATGTAACACTCCACCATGTAACACTCCACCATGTAACACTCCACCATGTAACACTCCACCATGTAACACTCCACCATGTAACACCCCACCATGTAACACTCCACCATGTAACACTCCACCATGTAACACTCCACCATGTAACACCCCACCATTTAACACTCCACCATGTAACACAATGTAACACTCCACCATGTAACACTCCACCATGTAACACTCCACCATGTAACACTCCACCATGTAACACTGCACAATGTAACACTCCACCATGTAACACTCCACCATGTAACACTCCACCATGTAACACTCCACCATGTAACACTCCACCATGTAACACTCCACCATGTAACACTCCACCATGTAACACTCCACCATGTAACACTCCACCATGTAACACCCCACCATTTAACACTCCACCATGTAACACAATGTAACACTCCACCATGTAACACTCCACCATGTAACACTCCACCATGTAACACTCCACCATGTAACACCCCACCATGTAACACTCCACCATGTAACACCCCACCATGTAACACTCCACCATGTAACACAATGTAACACCCTTCTTGTAACAAACTGTGTAACACCGCCTAAAACACAGCAACAATCTTTGAATCATTTACAGCTTTAATATTGTTTCTTTTCAATTTAAAAAATTATTTTTTATTTTCATATTTTTAAATTTTTTTAAATATTTTCATCTCATTCAAGTTTTATTTATTTTATTGAACTGTTGTTCATTTATTATTTTTTTTCGATCATTTTTTTTCAAATTTTTTCATATTTTTTCTTGAGTTTCGCTTTTATCATTTTCATTTTCAAACTCATGAAAATAAGACGATAAAAAGTGACTAATATTGAAAACAATTTTTGATAAAAAACTGATAAAAATTGAAAAAACGGATAAAAATTTAAAAAACTGATTGAAAAAACTGAAAAAACTAGAAAAAAACAGAATTTTTTGAAATTTTCGAAAGATTTTATCGTGACATTTTTTCTATAAGACTTCCACTACGTTATGACGTTTTAGACAAAAATAAATTGAGCAGAACCATGACTGAATGAACGAATGAATGAATAAATGAATGCATGAATGATTGATTTAATGAGGGAATAAAAGAATGAATGAGTGCATACATTCATTTCTAGGTTACTTCAAACCCTGAGTTAGTTTTTTTTCAGTTTTTTAGTTTCTTATGTTTATAATTAGTTTTATAATTTTTAAAAGTTTTTTTCATGTTTTTTCATATTTTTTCTCACTAACTCATTCATAAACTTCATCAAGCACATTTAAACAGACCCTGAAATGATAAAAATTGAAGAAAAAAACAAAATAATAAAAATAGTGAAAATTGTTTTTGAATTTCAATTGAAAAACGGAAAAATGTAAAATTGAGGAAAACTAACTGAAAGCGTCAAAAACCCCCAAAAAAAACTGAAAAAAATATTATGAAAGTTAGATTTTTGACAATTATGACAACTTCATTGAAAACAAAAACTATCAATGAAAGAAAAAACTATTGAATTTTTTTTCAATTATTTTGAAAATTGGTTCTTCATTTATTTCAAAAACATTTTTTTATTAATTTCAATTTTTATGTTCTTCCATCGCAACTTTTAACGATGACGTAATAAGCCAAACAAATGGCAGTAAACAAAACGGAAAACCTAATAAAAACTGAAACTTTTTTTTGAAAAAATATTATTAAAAAAACTATCAAAAAAACTGCGAAAAACTCAAAAATAACTGTAAAAACTTGGGAAAAACTTGGAAAAACTTGGGAAAACTCAGAAAATCTCAGAAAAAAACTCGGAAAAAACTCGGAAAAACTGGAATTCGGAAAAACTCAAAAAAAATTACACCAACCATCACCTCAGTGGCAGTGACCCATGAGCTATACATAGCAAACTTGACCTAAATTAAATGATAATATTGACCTAATTGAATTATATTATTGACCTGAATTAAATTATAATATTGAACAAAATTTGAATATATTATTGACCTGAATTCAATCAGTTTACTTACCTTAATTGATTAAGATAATTTGCCTAATTAAATTATACTGTTGAACAAAATTAAATATATATGAATTGTTTTAATGATTTTTCTATGCGTAATTTTGATTATTCTTATTTCCGCCATGTTAACTGAGAAGATTAAAAAAATTGGTTCAAAAAATGAAATTTAGGCATCATATGATACAATAAAGAGTATTTTTTAACTAATAAAAAAATTAAAATTATTAAAAATAACAATAAAAATAATAAATAGTTTTAATTTGTTTTAACCAACAATAAGAGTAAAAAGAAGATAAAAACAAAAAAAGAGGATAAAGAAGAACAAAAAAAGAGGAGAAAAAAATAAAAGAAAAAAAAAGGTAAAGAAAAAGAAAGAGATAAAAAATAATATAAAAAGAAACAAGAAAAGAGAAGATATTTGAAAAAAATATATATACATATATATATATAATTTTAATATTATTTTTATTTATTTTTTTAATATTAATAACACTTATAGTAGTTGGTTGTTGGTATAATTTACTGATCTTCCATCGGTGGTCATACAGCGGTTCAGACCTTTCCATAAACAGTTCAACAAAGCAGCCAAAATTGCTACCAAAAAGTCATCATCCAAGACGACGCACTTTGGGAATGAAGCCGAACAGTAAGGGTTAACGAACAGTTATTTTTCTTTTTTTTAATCGAAGAAATTATTTTACCTTCAAAGAAAACTTCAAAAAACACCTTTAAAACTTACCAAAATCCCCATTAAAAATCCCACAAATCTTTCAAAAAACCCCCAAAAACCCTCCAAAAACCCCACAAAATCACCAAAAATTCCATAAAATACCCTCAAAACTTTTCAAATATTTTTTATGGACTTTCACAAACCTTTCACAAACATTCCAAAACTTGCTCAAACCTTCCAAAACTTTTGAGAATTTACCTGAAAATACTCAAAAGTTTCCATAAACCTCTTAAAACACCCAAAACCCACCCAGAAACCATCCATGAAACCCCCAAAAATTCCCAAAAACCCTCAATAAACTACCCAATAAACCATGCGAAAATTCCCAAAAATATACCCAAACCAAGAAATCTTTCACAAACCAGCAAAAAACCCCAAAAACCACCTAAAAACCCCCCAAAAATCTCCAATACCAAAAACCTTGGCAGTAACAGGAAAAACATGTATGCGAAAAGAGGCAGTAAAGCTTCAACTGCCAAGAAAAAATCTTCTATTTTGAAGCCAAGAGCTAAGCGTTCCCGTTCGAATAACAGGAGAAACCGTGACTCGAATTGGTATGCGGAGTGTTTCCGGAAGAAAGATGCGCTCCCGATGAGGTTTAGTTGGTGCGTGGAAAGACGACCGGAAAGAGGTTGTTGTAGTCCTCCCAGGATGGCCACCATTCCCGACCCCTGGTCTGACTGTCCCGTCATCCCCCCTTGCCTCGTCCCCATGAGGAACCCCCCCTGTCCTAAACGCCCCATTTGTGCTAGACCACCCCCCAAAAAGGTTTAGGTTTTTTGGGGGTCTTTTGTGGGTTTTTCGGGTTAGTTTTTGTGAGTTTTTTTTAGAGTTTTCTAAGGGTTTTTAAAGGTTTTTTATAGCTTTTTCAGGGTTTTTGTGGGTTTTACAAAGGTTTTAGAAGGAATATTGGGGTTTTTGAAAGTTTTGTCCGTGTTTGAGAGGGGCTTCATAGGTGTTTAGAAGGGTTTTACAACCAAACTTACAACCACAGTCACTACCCCACATACAAACATACGTACAACCACACGCACAACCACACATACAACCACACATACAACCACACATACAACCACACATACAACCACATGTACAACCCCACGTACAACCACACTCACAACCACATAAAAACCAAACGTACAACCGCACAGGTATGCATAAACGGGAGGATTGAAAAAATTCCACAACCACCTTACGAATGGTGGAGTGAGGATGTTCTTCATGAGGAAGTTGAAGCCCCTGTAATCATTTAATTCTTTCTTTTTTTTAACTAAGTTTTTTCGAATTAATCTTAATCAATATTTTTTATAGTTTTTATAAAATTAATTTATATATATTTTTTTAATTCTTTTTTTTATATTTTGTTTAATTAATTTTTTTAAATAATTTTTTATTTAATTTTTATTTAATTTATTTTAATTAATTTTGTGTTTGTATTTTT
>OX387262.1:2057942-2075442 GCA_947562095.1 Branchellion lobata | reverse complement strand
TGAAAGGTTGGAGGATATGGAATTTTGTGGGAGTTGGAGGGGATTGAACCTGGTGTGGAAGGTTGGAAGATATGGAATGTTGTGGGAGTTGGAGGGAATTGAACCTGGTGTGGAAGGTTGGAGGATATGGAATGTTGTGGGAGTTGGAGGGGATTGAACCTGGTGTGGAAGGTTGGAGGATATGGAATGTTGTGGGAGTTGGAGGGGATTGAACTGGGTGTGGAAGGTTGGAGGATATGGAATGTTGTGGGAGTTGGAGGGGATTGAACCTGGTGTGGAAGGTTTGAGGATATGGAATGTTGTGGGAGTTGGAGGGGATTGAACTGGGTGTGGAAGGTTGGAGGATATGGAATGTTGTGGGAGTTGGAGGGGATTGAACCTGGTGTGGAAGGTTGGAGGATATGGAATGTTGTGGGAGTTGGAGGGAATTGAACCTGGTGTGGAAGGTTGGAGGATATGGAATGTTGTGGGAGTTGGAGGGGATTGAACCTGGTGTGGAAGGTTGGAGGATATGGAATGTTGTGGGAGTTGGAGGGGATTGAACCTGGTGTGGAAGGTTGGAGGATATGGAATGTTGTGGGAGTTGGAGGGGATTGAACCTGGTGTGGAAGGTTGGAGGATATGGAATGTTGTGGGAGTTGGAGGGGATTGAACCTGGTGTGGAAGGTTGGAGGATATGGAATGTTGTGGGAGTTGGAGGGGATTGAACTGGGTGTGGAAGGTTGGAGGATATGGAATGTTGTGGGAGTTGGAGGGAATTGAACCTGGTGTGGAAGGTTGGAGGATATGGAATGTTGTGGGAGTTGGAGGGGATTGAACCTGGTGTGGAAGGTTGGAGGATATGGAATGTTGTGGGAGTTGGAGGGGATTGAACTGGGTGTGGAAGGTTGGAGGATATGGAATGTTGTGGGAGTTGGAGGGGATTGAACCTGGTGTGGAAGGTTGGAGGATATGGAATGTTGTGGGAGTTGGAGGGAATTGAACCTGGTGTGGAAGGTTGGAGGATATAGAATGTTGTGGGAGTTGGAGGGGATTGAACTGGGTGTGGAAGGTTGGAGGATATGGAATGTTGTGGGAGTTGGAGGGGATTGAACCTGGTGTGGAAGGTTGGAGGATTTGGAATGTTGTGGGAGTTGGAGGGGATTGAACCTGGTGTGGAAGGTTGGAGGATATAGAATGTTGTGGGAGTTGGAGGGGATTGAACTGGGTGTGGAAGGTTGGAGGATATGGAATGTTGTGGGAGTTGGAGGGGATTGAACCTGGTGTGGAAGGTTGGAGGATTTGGAATGTTGTGGGAGTTGGAGGGGATTGAACCTGGTGTGGAAGGTTGGAGGATATGGAATGTTGTGGGAGTTGGAGGGAATTGAACCTGGTGTAAAAAGTGGGATAAATTGAACATCGGAGCTTTGAATCCCTTTATCCACAAAAAGTCATTTCAACACCCTTTTTTTTGGAAATCATAAAAAAACAACTCAGTCGCCACCCGACAACCCCATCTTAATCAAACCAACACACCCTTCCAAAAACAAAACACCCTCATAAGCAAACATCTTCCAAACAAACCCGCCCACTAATTTCTTAACTGACAAAAAACTTCTTCCACAAACACCCACCAAATGTTACCCCTCCACAAACACCCACCAAATGTTACCCTTCCAAAAACACCCACCACAAACACCCCCCCCCCCAAACACACACCAAATGTTATCTTCCACAAACACCCCCCTCAAACACCCACCAAATGTTACCCCTCAACAAACACTTCTCACAAACACCCGCCAAATGTTAACCCTCCTCAAACACCCTCACAAACACCCACCAAACATTACCCCTCCACAAACACCCCCCTCAAACACCCACCAAATGTTACCCTTCCACAAACACCCCCCTCAAACACCCACCAAATGTTACCCCTCCACAAACACCCCCCTCAAACACCCACCAAATGTTACCCCTCCACAAACACACCTCGAAAACATCCCCCACAAACTCCCCCCAAAAACACCCACCAAATATTACCCCTCCACAAACATCCACCTATTGTTGCTTTCCACAAACACCCCCCACAAACACCCCCCACAAACACCGACCAAAAACACCCACCAAATGTTACCGTTCACAAATACCCACCAAATGTTACCCTCCTACAAAAACCCCCCTCAAACACCCTTTCCAAACACCCCCCAAAAGTTACCCCCCCACAAACACCCACCAAAAACACCCTCCCCCCCCCCAAACACCCACCAAATGTTACCCCTCCACAAACACCCTTTCAAACACTCCCCACAAACACCCACCAAATGTTACCCTTCCACAAACACCCTCCTCAAACACCCTTCACAAACACCCCCCAAATGTTAACCGCCACAAACACTCCCCCCCCCCCCAAACACACACCAAATGTTCTCTTCCACAAACACCCCCCTCAAACACCCACCAAATGTTACCCCTCCACAAACACTTTCCACAAACACCCGCCAAATGTTACCCCTCCTCAAACACCCTCACAAACACCCACCAAATGTTACCCCTCCACAAACACCCCCCTCAAACACCCACCAAATGTTACCTATCCACAAACACTTTCTACAAACACCCGCCAAATGTTACCCTTCCTCAAACACTCCTCGAAAACATCCCCTACAAACACCCCCCATAAACACCCACCAAATATTACCCCTCCACAAACATCCACCTATTGTTGCCCTCCACAAACACCCCCCACAAACACCCCCCACAAACACCGACCAAAAACACCCACCAAATGTTACCCCTCCCCAAACATTCCCCACAAACACCCACCAAAAACACCCACCAAATGTTACCTTCCACAAACACCCACCAAATGTTACCCCTCTACAACCCCCCCCCCCCCCCCCCACAAACACCCACCAAAACACCCACCAAAGGTTAGCCTTCCACAAACACCCCCACAAAAACCCTCAACAAACACCCACCACAAACAACCACCACAACACCCACCACAAACACCCATAACAAACACCCACTACAAACACCCACCAAGTGGTACCCCTCCACAAACACCTCCTCAAACACCCCCCACAAACACCCACCAAATGTTACCCTGCCACAAACACCCCCCACAAACACCCACCACAAATACCCACCATAAACACCCACCACAAACACCCACCACAAACACCCATAACAAACACCCACCACAAACACCCACCACAAACACCCACCACAAACACCCACCACAAACACCCACCACAAACAATACAATACAATACAATACAATACAAAAATGAATATTATTATAGTGGCATCAACCCCATAGAGTTTCGAGGCCACTCAAAAACGTCTATTATTAATAGATTGTGAAAAATTAAAAATTAAATAAAGGAATTAAATAAATGAAAATAAAACAAATTATTTTTTAAAAAGACCAGTTTTATTATTATTATGATGGAGTGAATGATTTATTGAATAGGTAAGTCTTCAGAGATCTACAAAATGATTTTGTTGAACTTGAAGATTTTAAGCTGTTAGGCTGGTTGTTCCACAACTTAGGTCCGCTGACGCTGAACCTTCTTAATCCTAATGATTTTAGCTTGTGCTTGTTGGGAACAACGTCCTTTGACTTAGCCGATCTCAGTCTCTGTTTTTCCGGCAGACTAGCAACTGGAACTAGGTCACGTGTCAGATACGCAGGACCCTCGTTGGACAAGCACTTATACATCTGCAGAGCAACTTTGTACTCGATCCTTTCATCAATTTTCAGCCAGTGAAGCTCCTTGAGTACAGGGGTAATGTGATCATATTTTCTTACTCCTGTAATGAGCCTGGCTGTTGTATCGATTATGGATTGAATACTCTGCGTTGCTACCTTAGGTAAGCTGACTAAAGCCATGTTGCCATAGTCAATATGACTTAAAACTAAGGCCGATGCAAGTGTTTTCAAGGAGTCCATTGTCAAACATCCCTTGATGGATCTTATTTGACGCAGAGAGGTAAAACACATCTGTATTGTTTTTGATATCTGCGTTGACATCGTGAGGTCTCTATCCATAGAGATTCCCAAGTTCCTTACAGATTTTGATGGAAAGATGTTGCTTTCTAATACACGGACAGAATAGCTCGGAATACCACAAACACCCCGACAAACACCCACTACAAACACCCACCAAAACACCCACCACAAACACCCACCACAAACACCCACCACAAACACCCACCACAAACACCCACCACAAACACCCACCACAAACACCCACCACAAACACCCACCACAAACACCCACCACAAACACCCACCACAAACACCCACCACAAACACCCACTACAAACACCCACCAAAAACACCTACCACAAACACCCATAACAAACACCCACTACAAACACCCACCAAATGTTACCCTTCCACAAACACCCCCCTCAAAAACCCACCACAAACACCCACCACAAACATCCCCCACAAACACGGACCAAAAACACCCACCAAATGTTACCCCTCTACAACTCCCCCCCCACAAACACCCACCAAAACACCCACCAAAGGTTAGCCTTCCACAAACACCCCCACAAACACCCACAACAAACACTCATAACAAACACCCACTACAAACACCCACCAAGTGGTACCCCTCCACAAACACCCCCTCAAACACCCCCCACAAACACCCATAAAACTTTACCCTTCCACAAACACTCCCCACAAACACCCACCACAAACACCCACCACAAACACCCACCACAAACACCCACCACAAACACCCACCACAAACACCCACCAAAAACACCCACCACAAACACCCATAACAAACACCCACTACAAACACCCACCAAATGTTACTCTTCCACAAACACCCCCCTCAAACACCCACCACAAACACCCACCACAAAAACACACCACAAACACCCACCACAAACACCCACCACAAACACCCACCAAAAACACCCACTACAAACACCCATAACAAACACCCACTACAAACACCCACCAAATGTAACCTTTCCACAAACACTCAGCAAAAATTTAATTTTCTGGTTCTTTCCGCTAACACCCAAAATCCCTTGAAACTAACCAACAACCTCCAAAACCTCCGTAGCTACTCTCCAAACCCAAAAAATCCCAAAAACGCATCTTCTAACCCACCCCAAACTGCTCAAAAACCCCTAAAACTTCGAAACCTTCGAAACCTTAAAATTTCTTTCGAAATCCGTTGAAATCCTCCAAAAACCTCCACTGAAACCCCAAAACCTCCAATAAGACCTCCAACCTCACTCCCCCTCTTAAACCCTAAAACCCCCACTAAAATCCCTAAAACCTTCATCAAAACCCCCCAAAACCCCCAGTAAAACTCTCAAAAACTTCCCAAAAAACCTTCAAAAACCCCAAAAAAAACCTTCAAAAACCCCCATTAAAACCCTCAAAAACCTTCAAAAACCTCCAATAAAACCCTTAAAAACCCCCACTAAAACCTCTGAAACCCCCAACAAAACCCTTAAAAACCCCCAATAAAACCTTCAAAAACCCCCAATAAAACCCTCGAAAACCCCCAATAAATCAGTGAGATCACTGAATAATAAAGTAGAAGATGTGGTAGAATTAATTCAAGACTATAAAATGGATGTGATGTTTATGGCAGAAACATGGCATGACCCGGAGTCAATCAGCATAAGTAAGCTTTGGAGCCAGGGTCTTGTGGTCTTCGAGAAAGCAAGGCCAAGACTTCCCGAGTCAGTAAACACCCTGCTCACCAACCATGGAGGAGTGGCAGTGGCTTTCAACTCCATGTTCCGAGGAATGCTATTAAAGTTAACTTCAACTGCCAGTTTTGAACATCTGTGTGTGAGAATAAGCTCAAGCTCCCAGTCAGTCATCGGATTGGTTGTTTATCGCACAAGTGCTGCTTCTTCATTGTTTTACAAAGAATTAGAAAACACCTTGAGTACTCTGGCCACATACAATGAAGAGGTTTTGATTCTGGGTGATTTCAATTTTCATTTGGAGCAGTCTGACAACACAGATGCACAAACATTTCTGAACATTTTAAGGTCCCATGGTTTTGATTCGTCCAAAAACCAACCCACCCATAACCAAGGAGGATGGCTTGATGTGATAGCATCCGGAAAGAGTGTCAACATCAACTATATTGATAGTGGCATTTCTGATCACAAGCTGCTTTTGTGCAGCGATCGACAGCTCCAAATTAGACGTTGGAGTTTTTTGGACACTGAAAAATTTATTTCAGAACTAAAGCTGTCTCCACCTTCAGCTGCCACAAGTTTTGATGTGGACTCAGCTTCTGACCTTTATAATTCCACTTTGTCAGGAATCAGTGCCTAGATTATTCCTTTTAAGACCGTTAGAATACATGAAAGACCTTCTGATCCATGGTTTGATCGGGAGTGTCGTACTTCGAAATGTCTGAAAAGGAGTTTAGAAAAGATCTACATGAGGACCAAGAGTGAGAATGATTTTGCTGCATGGCTGGGTCGGAAGAAACTCTACAAAAGACTGTGTAGACAAAAGCGTAAAGATTACTAGAATAATAAACTCAGTGATCCAAAAAACTAGACGGCTAACATTCGGAACCACATTAATAGTGTCTCTGGTCGAGGAAAGAGATCTTGAGATGTTGAGAGAATTCAGCCTGTTGAATTCCAATCTTTTCTGTTGAAGAAAGTTGAGTCAGTGAGGAACTCAATCCGAGCCAGAGAAAAATCCATTTATCTAGTTCATGCACAAGATGGTGGTCTCAGTAGGCTCCGGGATGTGGATGAGGATGAGCTACTCAAAGCTATTCAGAAGCTTCTCAACAGTGTGAATCTTATCCAATACCCGCTTGGCTTTTGAAAAAGATTTCAGAAATGACTTTGCCTTTTTTAAAAAGTATGGTCAATCAGTCTTTTTCTGAGGGAATTGTCCCAAAGTCTTGGAAATCGGCTCAGATTACACTCCTATTGAAAAAGCCTTGTCTTGATTACAACGTTGCTTCATCCTACAGACCCATCTCTAATTTGCCTGTTTTGTCCAAGCTTTCAGAAAGGCTTGTTTTCAACAGAGTCATGAGCTATTTAAATAATTCAAATCTTTTCCCTACCCACCAATCAGCTTACCGTCGTCATCATTCCACTGAAACGGCTGTCACAAAAGTGTATTCCGACATTCTTGGTGCAGCCGATGATGGTAAGCTCTCCCTCCTCATACTGTTAGACCTGTCAGCTGCCTTTGACTTAGTTGATCACATTATTTTGTTGAAACGGCTAGAAAGCACATATGGTTTTGATGGTCTCACACTGGCTGGTTCAAGAACTACTTGAGTGACAGATCCTTCAATGTACGCTGCAGTGGGACAAAATCGGATTTTGTTGATCTTTCAGTTGGTGTCCCACAAGGATCTGTTCTTGGACCATTGTTGTTTATTCTATACACTGGAGACCTTGAAAGAATAGTTATGAAATACAAGCTGGGATTTCATCAATAGGCTGATGACACTCAAATATATGGCCACTGCAATAATGAAGGCACAGAAGAATTACAGATAAGAGTGTCTGAGTGTGTAGATGAAATCGCATCTTGGATGGGAGCCAATTGTCTCAAGCTCAACAGTGAGAAGACTGAAGTGATCTGGTTCTCTTCTCGTCAGAATCCGAAAAATATTCCGAGCTATTCTGTCCGTGTATTAGAAAGCAACATCTTCCCATCAAAATCTGTAGGGAACTTGGGAATATCCATGGATAGAGACCTCACGATGTCAACGCAGATATCAAAAACAATACAGATGTGTTTTACCTCTCTGCGTCAAATAAGATCCATCAAGGGATGTTTGACAATGGACTCCTTGAAAACACTTGCATCGGCCTTAGTTTTAAGTCGTATTGACTATGGCAACATGGCTTTAGTAAGCTTACCTAAGGTAGCAACGCAGAGTATTCAATCCATAATCAATACAACAGCCAGGCTCATTACAGGAGTGAAGAAATAGGATCACATTACCCCTGTACTCAAGGAGCTTCACTGGCTGAAAATTGATGAAAGGATTGAGTATGAAATTGCTCTGCAGATGTACAAGTGTTTTTTTAATGAAGGTCCTGCGTATACAATACAATACAAAAACGAATATTATTATAGTGGCATCAACCCCATAGAGTTTCGAGTTGCGTATCTGACACGTGACCTAGTTCCAGCTGCTACTCTGCCGGAAAAACAAAGATTGAGATCGGCTAAATCAAAGGACGTTGTTCCCAACTGGCACAAACTAAAATTATTAGGATTAAGAAGGTTCAGCGTCAGTGGACCTAAGTTATGGAACAACCTGCTTAACAGCTTAAAATCTTCAAGTTCAACAAAATCATTTTGTCCATCTCTGAAGACTTACCTATTCAATAAATCATTCCCTCCATCATAATAATAATACTGTTCTCTTTTAGAAATAATTTATTTTTATTTTCATTTGTTTACTTATTTTCTTCTATTTTTAATTTTTCACAATAGTTTTAATAAAGAGACTTTTTGAGTGGCCTCGAAACTTTACGGGGTTAATGCCACTATAATAAAATTCGTGTTTTTATTGTATCGTATGTAAACCCCCAATAAAACCCTTAAAAGCCCCCAACAAAACCCTCAAAAAACACCACTGAAACCTCAAAAACCCCCAATAAAACTCTCAAAAACCCCCAAACAAAACCCTCAAAAACCTCCAATAAAACTCTCAAAAACCCTCACTGAAACTT
The DNA here is from genome assembly GCA_947562095.1 of Branchellion lobata. Taxonomy (NCBI): domain Eukaryota; kingdom Metazoa; phylum Annelida; class Clitellata; order Hirudinida; family Piscicolidae; genus Branchellion; species Branchellion lobata. The sequence goes on along the minus strand of OX387262.1, from coordinate 2,066,740 downwards.
TCAAAAACCCCCAATAAAACCTCAAAAACTCTTTGAAACACCCCCAGAAATGGCGTCGACGTTACTTCGTGTTGTACTCCCCACCCAAGTCCTGCTTCACCCCTGGTCTTTGTCATTCCATCCTTAGTTACTATGACAACGAGTTGCTGGGGCGAGAATACGGCAAGATTAACCTTGACACGTGTGAGGAAGTGACTTCACGGCTCGAAACGGCGTCATTTGGTCACGTGTTTGCTATCAAAACTGTGTCAAAGAACCTGAAAAGAACCTATTTCCTTGCGGCGTCCAATGAGGATGACCTCACGGTGTGGACTGAGAAGATCAGCTCTATACTCAGTTCTTGTGGGGGTGAGAGGGTGGTTCCAATTTGATGGGTGGGGTGGGTGGGGTGGGTGTGGTGGGTGGGGTGGGTGGGGTGGGTGGGTGGTTGGGGCAAGTGGGGTTGGTGGGTGGGTGGGGCGAGTGGGGTGGGTGGGTGGGTGGGGCGAGTGGGGTGGGTGGGTGGGTGGGTGGGGCGAGTGGGGTGGGTGGGTGGGTGGGTTGGTTGGGTGGGTTGGTTGGTTGGGTGGGTGGGTGGGTTGGGTGAGTTGGTTGGTTGGGTGGGTGGGTGAGTGGGTTGGGTGGGTGGGTTGGGTTGGGTTGGGTGGGTTGGTTGGGTTGGGGGGTTGGGTTGGTGGGTTGGGTGGGTGGGTTGAGTTGGGTGGGTTGAGTTGGGTGGGTTGGGTGGGTTGGTGGGTTGGGTGGGTTGGTGGGTTGGGTGGGTTGGGGGTTGGGTGGGTTGGGGGTTGGGTGGGTTGAGTTGTTGAGTTTTTGGGAGAGTGTGTGAGTGGGTGTTTTTTGAGGAGCGGAGTTGGAGATGAATGGGTAGGTTTGAAAGGATGGATAGACAGCAGCTTCAAGTACAAATAATTCTTGTGCTCCATAAATCCCAATTTCATCAACAAATCAAACTCATTTCAATGGGTATTAACCACCAAATTAAATTAATTAATTCTTCCATGTATTAATTGTTATCAATTATAATCCAAACTCCGATTCCCTTTCTCAACGCACAGACTTCATTGAAACAAGCGCTGAACCAACAGAAGCGAGATGTGTGAACGGTTTGCGTAGTTCGAAAAGTTGTTTGTACAAAGCATCTTCGTCGTCGTCCTCTTCCATCTCTTTTTTTTCCTCCACCCAATCACCTTTTTCTGCAACCACACCCACCTCTAATCCCATTGCTCTCAAACGAGCATCGACTGGCATAAACCGGAAGTCAAAGACACCGAGGGTTTTTGTGAAGTTTCACCAGACGCCGTTTTTGTCGATGGAGGAAGACTTGAATAAGATGGAAATAAGTGAAAGTACCAGGAATTGCAGGTTGTGGAGGAATAGAAGCAGCACGAAACCAAAAAAAATGCTCGAGCTGAAACTTGAACCCGGTACTTCTGGGTTGAGGAAGAGTCCCCTTTTCACCCCCACTAGGCGTCCTTCGTGTCCTAGCATCACTTTAGATTTCTTCAAAGATTCTTCCTTCCCCAACCCTCCCCTTTTCTCTTTTTCCACCTCTCCTTCCCAATTTTCCAAAACTCTTGATAATGATGTCTTTTCGACTTTCCATGACCTTGAGCCACTTTCGAATGATCTGATTGAGAAGTAGGTCATTTTGGTCATTTTATGCTATCTCAATAATGAATATATTATTGTGTTATGTTAATGTTACCATTCTTCACTCATTATTCCCTTATCAAAACATCATCATTTCTTTGATATCATCATCCTCTCATCCTCCTATCATTTTCCCTTTTTTTTCAATCCCGTTCTCAAACCACCACTTTTTCATAATCATCTTTTGATCAGATTCAGATCACCCACACCACACACCTTCTTAATCATCCATTACACCACACTCCTTCAATCATACACACCACACACCTTCTTAATCATCCATAACACCACACTCTTTCAATCACCCACACCAGCACACCTCTCTAATCACCCCCACCACCACAGATCCTTAATCACGCACACCACCACACCTCTTAATCACCCACACCACCACACCTCTTAATCACCCACACCACCACACCTTCTTAATCATCCATAACACCAAACTCTTTCAATCACCCACACCAGCACACCTCTTTAATAACCCCCACCACCACAGATCCTTAATCACCCCCACCAACACAGATCCTTAATCACCCCCACCACCACAGATCCTTAATCACCCCCACCAACACAGATCCTTAATCACCCACACCACCACAGATCCTTAGTCACCCACACCACCAAACCTCTTTAATAACCCACACCACCACATATCTTTAATCACCCACACCACCACACCTTTTTAATCACCCACACCACCACACCTTCTTAATCATTCACACCACCACACTTTCTTAATCATCTACATCAGCACTTCTTCTTAATCATCTATATCTCTTTAATCATTCACACCACCACACCTTCTTAATCATATACACCACCATTTTTTTAAATTGCCCTTTGATTTGATCAAGAGCACCCAAACCACCACACCTCCTTAATCATCCACACCACCACACTCCCTTAATCATCCACACCACCACACTCCCTTAATCATCCACACCACCACACTCCCTTAATCATCCAAACCACCACAGCTCCCCTCCAAAAAGCACTATGTTTCGCATCAGTGAGTTGTACGATGAAGACGAACTACCCTCTTTACCAGAGAAAAAAAACACGGCGCTAGATAAATTCCACTTTTCCGCTCCTTTACTGGAAGCTTCTAGAAGAGGGGATGAGGAGGAGGAAGAAGAGGGCGGTGTCGATGACGGCTATTACGACAAAGTTGAAAGTTTTCAGAGAGTTTCACAGGATTCTGTTGAATCCTGCTATGACACTCGTCAAGACGACACCTCGTCACTCTATGACGTTTTGGCGCCAAAGAGTCACGATGACGCGCTGCCTTGGAGTTTTTGTAAAAAGAACTTTAGAGATTACCACCAGGACGCTTTCGAAGTTTCGAATTTTTCAAAAAAGTATGCGCTACAAGACAGCAACTACGATCATCTGCCCATTTTTAAGAATAACAACTACAATAATGATGATAATTATATTAATAAAAACAATAATACAAATAATAGAAATAATAGTAATTACAAAAGTGATAATAATAATAATAATAATAATAATAATAATAATAATAATAATAATAATAATAATAATGATAATAATAATAATAATAATAATAATAATAATAATAATAATAATAATAATAATAATAATAATAATAATAATAATAATAATAATAATAATAATAATAATAATAATAATAATAATAATAATAATAATAATAATAATAATAATAATAATAATAATAATAATAATAATAATAATAATAATAATAATAATAATAATAATAATAATAATAATAATAATAATAATAATTTAAATAATAATAATAATGATAATAATAATAATAATAATAATAATAATAATAATAATAATAATAATAATAATAATAATAATAATAATAATAATAATAATAATAATAATAATAATAATAATAATAATAATAATAATAATAATAATAATAATAATAATAATAATAATAATAATAATAATAATAATAATAATAATAATAATAATAATAATAATAATAATAAAAATAATAATAATAATAATAATAATAATAATAATAATAATAATATTAATAATAACAATAATGATGATAACAGCAACAATAGGAACGACTCTAGAAAATCTATTAATAATTCAAACCCACGTGACTTACTCGAACCACGTGAGGAACACAAACCACGTAACTCCCACTTTGACAGTACACGAAGAAGCATCCATGCACGTTCCAGTCCCTTTTCCAAACACCTTTCCAACCACTCCAGCTCTGCTTTCTCCAGCCGAGGCTATAGTTCCAACCCCAATCACCCTCACTTTCACCCCAACCCCAAGCTCACCAACCCTCACTTTTACTCCAACCCTAACCCCAAACTCACCCCCAACTCCAGCCCCAAACCCAACCCTTCCCACACTCAGCCAAGAGTGCCCAGTTATGGTACTGATTTTTACCCTAACTTAAAGTCTAACTTAATTTTTCGTTCTCATTCATACATCAACCCTCACTTCTACTTCCACCTTATTCTTCAACCCAACCTCAAGCTTCCCTTGAATTTTACTTCAAATCCATTTTTCTTTCAACCCTCAATTTTACCCCACTTTTCACGCAACCCCAACTCTCATCCCAATTTCCACCCCAACCCTAAATCTTACCTTACTTAGCACACCAAACTGAATCCAACCCAAATTTTATCCCAACCCAAATCTCACTCCAATTTTCACTCCAACCCTCCCCCCGACTCAGAGACATCTAACGACAGCAGCTTGTCACTCAGTCTAGACTACGACTACCTTCCTGCCAGAAAAAACACGTATATACCAGTACGAATACTCCCCAATTCTTGCACCACATTTCTCCATTCTTCCCTCACATCCCCCTATTCATCCCCCACACCTCCCTATTCATCCCCCAAATCTCTTCATTTCTCCCCTAGACCCCCTCTCTCTTCCCCCACACCCCACTATCAAGTTTTACCCTCCTTCTCAACACCCACTTCCCCCGAATCACCTTCAATACCCATCCACCCCACTTCTTTCCCCACAACACTTGGGAGTCAAGGTTATGGTTGGGAGGGTGGAGGTGACATGAGAGGTGGCCTTGGGAATGAGAAGATTAGAGGCGGTAGTTTGAAGGGTGGGGGTTGTGGGGGTTTGAAGAGTGGGGATGAGGGTTTGAAGTGTGGGGGTTCGAGGAGTTACGTTTCATGTGGTGATGGTGGTGATGATGGTGATGATGGTGGTGATGGTGATGATGATGATGGTGGTTGTGGTTATGATGGGGGTGGCGATAGTGATGGTGATGGTGGTGGTAGTGGTGATGATGATGATGTTGATGATGATGATTATGATGATGGCGATAATGATGGTGGTGGTGATGATGATGATGATGATGATGATGATGATGATGATGATGATGATGATGATGATGATGATGATGATGATGATGATGATGATGATGATGGTGATGATGATGATGATGATGATGATGATGATGGCGATAATGATGGTGATGATGATGATGATGGCGATAATGATGGTGATGATGATGATGATGGCGATAATGATGGTGATGGTGATGATGGCGATAATGAAGGTGATGATGATGATGATGGCGATAATGAAGGTGATGATGATGATGATGGCGATAATGAAGGTGATGATGATGATGATGGCGATAATGATGGTGATGGTGGTGAGTTAAAGAGGAAACTTTCAAAACTTTCGCACAAACCAAAACCACCAAAAGTCTTCCCGAAACCTAAAGTCGCCATGGTGAAACGTGTCACCACACGTGACGTTGGTGAACATGGTTATGGTGGTGGGGTGGGTAGAATTAGTGGTGGTATATGTGGTGATGATGATGTTGAAAATGGTGATGGTGGTGATTTGGCTGAAGAAGGTGAAATTAGGGCGAATGGTGCCTTGAAACAGAGTTTGTGCAGGAAATTTTCAAAGTCCGCCGCTTTTCTATCCGATGTTGTGGGTGAGGGGGTTGGTTTGGAATTGAAGGTGGTCTACCAATTAAAGAAACAAATAAAATAATGAAAATATAAAAATATGAATGAAAAATATTAATGACAATAATTATATGTAAAACATTGAATGTTTATTCATTATAAAGAAAATAATTATTACTGTTATTGTTGTTATTATTTTAGTTCTTTTTCCTATTAGTTTTTTTCCTATTTTGTTATAAATAACGTCAGAGAAAAACAACTTTTAATCGCCTTTTTCCATTGAAGGTTGTTTTTTTCATTTATTATTTTTTTATTTTATTTTTCATTTTCTTTTTTATATTATTTTTAGCATGCTTTTCATTGGACTTTTCACTCAGTTGACTCATCTAATGGCTCCAATTAGTAATACTTGAGATAAAGGAAAAACTTATTTTGTCATTAGTTTATTTCTGTTCGTTTTTATTTTTTTATTTTTTTGTTTTTTTTGTATGGTTTTTCTCTTGTTATTATTTTTCTATTTGTATTACTATATTTTTGTTGACTTATTACGTTATCATTTTTTTCTTCATATCAATCATTTTTTTGTTATTTAATTTTTAATAAATTCATCGTTATTTTTATTATTTTTTTATTTATTTTTGCATTATTTTTATTTTTCGTATTAATATTTTATTTCATTTTTTCAGAAGCACAGGACTTCAGTGAGGACAATTCGGCCGTTAGAACTACCACAGCCAGTCGAAGACTCGTCAGGAAAACTGATGACTAAAAAATGAGATAGAGTCTGTTATATATTTTCCATTAATTAACTAATAATTAATTAATTAATCTAAACACAATTGTTATTTACTTGATTAAACGAACCGAATTTACTAATTGATTTATTCAATAATTAAATTGATAGTTTTAAAAAATAATTAATATGGTGAAAAATTAAATAAATGAAACATTATTTTTAAAAATTTGAGATTGTATAAATATATTCTTTTTTTTCATTTTTACAAAAAAACTTTGAACTAAAACTTTAGTTTCATAAAAGAAAATTTAATTAAATTTTTCTTGAAGTTTTTTGTTTCATTAAATTTTACGATTGCAAGTTTTATTAACTTATGAAAAAATTAAACGCTAGCTAATTACTAATAATGTTTGTCACCGTCTTACTCCACGTTCGAATAACAGCACGAACGGATTCTTCGTTGCACAAGTAATCGCGTGTTTAGTTGATTAACCTCAATCATATTTTCAATAAAAACTAACTTCAGTTTAAAAAAAAAAATTTTACAAAAAAAGTTATGACCAAAAACGAAAAAAACAAAGGCGGCAGTTACTTCAGTTCGGGCAGCGATATGGACAATCTTATTCTGGAAGATATCAAAAAAGGAGGAAGAGCGTTTTTGGGCGGTCATGTCGGAAGGGTAGATAACTTTGAAAGAAGGAAAAGGCCTGCTTCCAACGATTCGGCCTACAACCACGACATAAAAAATTTTAACAGAAGTGCAGCTCTTGGTAATTTTTTCAATAGCAACCATAGTCCCATGGGATTCAGGCCCGATGGTTCAAATAATATTAATAATTTCACGCAAAGTAACTTTAATAATGGTAATTCCCGGTCAAATAATTTCTGGCCAAATAACTTTAATGGTAATAATAATTTCAGACCGAATATTTTCAATAATAGTTTTGGACAAAACAATTTTAATAAAAATTTCAGACAAAACATTCCCATTATTGATTTTAGACCATCTTGCAATAATTTAAGTGGACCAAAGATGTTCAACCGAAACATCAACCCCAGTCTTAGAGAAAGTTATGACAACCTTAATAATAACAATAATAATAATAATAACAATAATAATAATAATAATAGTGATAAAATTTATAATAGCAACAATAATAGAAGTTATAACAATATGAGTAATGCCAGCAGCTACAATAACAGCTTTAACAACATGAATAATAATAATAATAATAATAATAATAATAATAATAATAATAATAATAATAATAGAAACAGCTTTGGTATTTGTAGAAATAATATAAATTTCAATGAAAGAAACAGGAATAATAATAATAATAATAATAATAATAATAATAATAATAAAGATGTTGACATCAAACAATATTATGATGTCACAAGCCTGCAAGACCCTTGGAAGAACTTAAAACCCATCCTCCTGGAGCCATGAAAATTTTTAATAGATTCTTTTTTTTGTTATTATTGTTATTATTGTTATTATTTTTTTTATATTTATTCTATCATTTTTTTATATTTAATTGTTTTTTTCATTGTCCTTGTTTCTTTTATTTTTTTTTTCAAATTTAATTGGAACAACTTTTTTCATTATTCTTGCTATTATTTTTTTTTTTATTATGATTTTCACTATTATTTTTTCCAACTTTCTCTTTTCCCAATGGCTAATCGTTTTTTTCATGTGTTTATTTATTCATCATCGTTCATTTCTTTTTTTTTGTCATAAATTATTTATTATTATATTTTTTTTCCGTTTTTCTAAATTTTATTTTTAGATTAAATGTTCCGAAAGACAAGAAAAATGTTTGAAAATTGTTTTTCATTTGAATCGTTGGTGATCGATATAATAATAATATAAATATAATTATATATACTAATAATATATTTTTATATATAATATTAATCTAATTATGTATATTATGATTTGTTTATAAAATATATTTTTTACTATTAATGTAATGGTTCATATATAATCTCTTATATATCTATATAATAATATAATGGTATATATAATAATAAAATAATGATTTGCATATAATATTATTATGATAACGCCTCTGGGGACGCCTAGTTCTCAAATTGTGCGCTTTAACAAATTGTACATTCATTCAAACATTCGTTATATATATATATATATATATTGTGAAAGCAATATAGCATAAATTTTATATATATTTATTCATTTATTTATTTATTTTTGTATATATTATGATAATAATTTATGTTAATTAGTTCACACAATTCTACCTTTCAATCGCCAGGCCTCTACTTTCCTATTGTTCAAAAAAGAAGACAACACTGAGACTATTCTGATTTTGGGGATTGGAACATTTTAATTTGAGTTTTTAATTTTTTTGAACACTTTATCATTGAACTATTGCATAGTTCAATTGGTAAATAAATACTTTGAATGAATCTCTCCATTAATAAAAGTTTGCCTTTGTTTTACAAGTTACTTCGATTTTCCGAATAATTATTTCTTC
>OX387262.1:2037323-2039823 GCA_947562095.1 Branchellion lobata | reverse complement strand
AAAAACGTTTTTATTATTATCACCAATGAACCTTGGGTCTTCCAATTAACTACAAAAACCATATTAACAACCATCAAAACTACACAACCAAGATAAATGATAATAACACAACACCTACATAAATAACAATAACAAAACATCAAAACAACAACGCTATTTAAAATCATAATAGCACAACATCAAAACACCATCAACAACAACACTTATACCTAACATCAAAACAACAACAACAAAAAGTTGACAAGGTAGTGAAGTGGAGTGATGACGCCCGTCTCACACTTAATACAAACATGTGTGAAGTCTCTTTCTTCAGTCTATGCACAGCTGAAGCGTCATGGCAGCCGCATATTACAATCAGAGGTTTACCCCTTTCCTTCAACGCGGCTCCTACCTTTTTAGGCGTCCAATACGACCGACAGCGCACTTTCAGCAAGCACGCTAAAAAGGTATGCCAGGCTATGACCAAGAGGATGAATATTCTCCGTGCCCTTGGGGGCACAACTTGGGGATGGCGACCAGCAGAGTTGAGAACCATCTACATCGCCATTCAAAGATCTTTGGCCGAATATGGTTCACAGGCCTGGGCACCCTGGTTATCGAAATCCAACCTAGGGAAGCTTGAAAGTGCCCAGCTGAACGCAGCTAGAGCCATCACTGGTCACCCCTGGATCAACCCCTGGAGAATTCGTTCTAAAAGAGGCACATTTCACTCCACTGGAAGCAAGATACAAGACCCTGTCACTTCTTAAGGCGGATAGTTGGCTACAACAGGCTGACACTGACCCCCGGAGACTGACCTTGGACCGACAAGCTCCTCAAAGACTGGTGAAAAAAGATTGGCGGGGATTGACCACGCCGGTTTTAAGGGAACTTAATCTGTTCTCTCAACACCAAACCGGCGACGCGAGGCTCCCACCCCCTTGGGACCGCCCACCCCCAGCCCCCATCTACATGACACCAGCGAGCAAGTCGATGCCTCAAATCGTCCAACTGGAAAAAGCCCAACGAACCATCGAGGAAGTAGGTCATAGCGACCTCCAGATCTACACTGATGGTTCTACGACAGATGGCACCGGAAACGGTGGAGCTGGCATGATCATAGCCAGAAACAAAAAAGTCCTCCACCGATGGCACGCACCTACAGGGGTGCGCAGCAGTTCCTACTCGGCGGAAAAAGCAGCGCTAGAAGCTGCTTTGAAGTGGCTAGAGAGTGAAAATGATTGGCACAGGGCAGTCATTGTCTGTGATTGCAAATCCCTAGTGGAAGCCACAGGCAACCCACACCAAACCGACCCGATCATCGTCACCTATCAACGCTCCATCGCCAGAATCACTCGTTCCAAAGAACTACTCATTGTCTGGGCCCCCGGACACTGTAACCTTTGGGGCAATGAGCTGGCGGACTCAGAAGCCAAGCGGGGATCCACTTTACCACAACCGGCCGAGCGGAACTTAGACCAAAAGACCAGGAAAGCGGTGATTCATCGAGAAGACAGACCACTCTCGAGCAGCCATCACCGTTTCTTGGACCTATACACCACCAACACAAACCAAATCAAGAAGAACACCCTTAACAAGGCAGAACTGACGGATCTGGTCAGGTTCCGAAGCGGACACCACCCAAGTCTCCGCCGATGGCTGCACCTCACAGGAAAAGCAGATTCAGACCTCTGTCGACTCTGTGAGGAAGAGGTCGAATCAGCCGAACTCCTCTGGCTCAATTGCCCAGCTTTCGCAAGGGCCCGCTTCTGCCACAACATCGGGACCTCTTATGATGAACTTGTGCGTTTTCCACAACCATCTTTAGCGCATCTGAGGACTATCTTCAGGCGCTTAAGATAAACAACAACAACAACAACAACAACAACAACAACAACAACAACACTTATACCTTACATCAAAACAACAACAAAAACCCCAATAAAAATAATAATAACCCATCAAAAATTTTAATTTATCAGAATAACACTAAGCCACTAATAGTTGTTTAATTACTCCAAAAACAATATTACTAAATACCATTTAACTAATAATACAAATAATAACAATACCTAAACGAAAACATCAATGACAGTGACGACAACACCAATAGTAAAAATAGCGACACCAATAACAACAAAATCAACTGCAAATATAATAAAAACATCAAAAAAATTAACAAAACCATTGAGAACAACAACAATATTGATAACCATAAAAACAACAACAACAACAAAAGTAATAATAATAACATTGCCTTTATCTTGGACAAAGCCAGTAAACACAAACTCAACCTAAATAATTGACGACACACACGCACACATATATAAATAAAAATAAATTAAAAAAAATAATAATAGTAATAAGAATATTAATATTTTCATTATCATTATCATTATTGTTATTAATTTAAATAATAATATTAATAATGTTAATGAAATTATTATTATATATATATATATATATATATATATATATATATATATATTTTTTTTTTTTTTTTCATTTATTTTTGATACCG
>OX387262.1:2022323-2032323 GCA_947562095.1 Branchellion lobata | reverse complement strand
ACAACAGCTACAACAACATCAATATTATCAACAACTACAACAATTACAACAACTCAAACAGCTACAACAGCACCAACATTCACATTCTTTTCACCATCTTAATACCACCTTCCCACCATCAACATCCTTTCACCAAACCCACTCTACCCCCATCATAACAGAACCTGCAAAACATCCCAACAACAACAAAAACAACAATAGCAACAATAAAAACAAAAAGGATAATAGTACTAACCACCAAGGCAATAAAAATAATCATAATAATATTAGTAATAATAAAAAAAATAATAATAATAATAAAAATAAGAATAGTAATAGTAATAAAAATAATAATGAAGACAAAAAATCTGTTCACCAGAGATTGTTATCATTGAGCTACAATGACCTATATAAACTACTTCTTTTTGAGGTCAACAACAACAATAATAAAAAAAACGATAATAGTAATGATAATGGCGTAGAAAAAATTTATCGGACTTTGAAGAATACCTACGTTCCATCATCATCATCATCATCATCATCATCATCATCATCATCATCATCATCACCATCATTATCATCATCATCAGTATCATCATCAGCAGCAGCATCATCATCATCATCATCATCATCATCATCATCATCATCATCATCATCATCATCATCATCATCATCATCATCATCACCATCATCATCATCATCATCATCATCATCATCATCATCACCACTTCTCTTGTTCTCTTCTTCTTCCTCCTCCTCTCTATCACCATCTTATTTTTCTTATTTATTTTCTTTTCCTTTCTCATCATCATCTTCAGCATCCTCATTATTACATACAACTACCTCATTTTTTTCCTCTTCATCTTCCTTCTCTTCTTCTTCCTCTTCCTCCTCTTTTTCATTTTTCCTGAAACAACCAGCTACAACTCCACCAGCCCTTGATTTGAGTTGCAAACGCAGGCGATATTCATATAACGTCAATTCCGATTTATTTGGTACCACTAAACACTACAAAAGTGGTGGTGGTGGTGGTGGTGGTAATGGTAGTGGTGGTGGTGGTGGTGATGGTGGTGGTAATAGTAAAGAATACTTTAAAACTGAAAATTCTTTAATCTTTCATCACAACAACAATGATGATAATAATAATAATAATAATAATAATAATAATAATAATAATAATAATAATAATAATAATAATAATAATAATAATAATAATAATAATAATAATAATAATAATAATAATAATAATAATAATAATAATAATAATAATAATAATAATAATAATAATAATAATAATAATAATAATAATAATAATAATAATAATAATAATAAAAATACTAATAATAATAACAAGAATAAGAATAATAACAATAATAATAATAATAATAATAGTTTTTATAATAATAATAACGATAATAATAATAATAATAATAATAATAGTTTTTATAATAAAAATAACGATAATAATAATAGTAATAATAATAATAATAATAATAATAATAATAACAATAATAATAATAAAAATAATAATAATAATAATTTTTATAATAATAATAAGGATATGAGTACTACTACTACTACTACTACTACTACTACTACTACGACTACTACTACTACTACTACTACTACTACTACATCTACTACTACTAATACTACTACTACTACTAATAATAATAATAATATAAATCATATTTCTGATAGCGACAATTACGACAAAAATAGATTCTATCACAATAGCTACAATACAACTAGCAGCAATAATCACAATAATAATAATAATAATAGTAATAATAATAATAATAATAATAATAATAATAATGTCAATAGCCAAAACGGTTTGACATGTGTCGCGGGGTATACTGTCAAAAATGCCTTTGGGAGTGGTTTAAAACCCATTTCGTCACCAAGTTCATCATCGTCGTCATCATCATCATCATCGTTAGCTTTTTCTTCACCGTTATTATCATCGCCACCTCCATCATCATCATCATCATCAGCATCACCATCACCATCCTCTTCTTCTTCATCTTCTTCATACAAGCCAGGTTCCATATTAAAATTCCTTCTCATGTCTTCAGGTGCTACTACTCTTCCCTTCTCTCTCCAATCTCTCAATCTTTCTTCCAACCCTCTTCCTCATCTCCATCTTTCTCCCAATCCTCCCATCCATCTCCATCTCTCTCCCAACCCTCCTACCCATCTCCATCTTTCTCCCAACCCTCCCTCCAATCTCGCTTTTTCTTCCAACCCTCCCCCCCATCCTCATCTCTCTTCCAACCCTCCCTCCTATCCTGCTTACCATTCTCTTCCTCTTGCTCCTTCTCCTCTTTCTTCTTCCAATCCGCCTCCCTCTCGTTCTTTTCCTTCTCCATTTCCTCCCCTTCTTCCTTCTTATTTTTCCTCTTCTCCACATTCTTCTTTTTCCCATCATTCTCCTCCACCTTCTCATTTTCTCGTTCCTCCTCTTCATCACTATCTCCAACGACAAAGTTTCAATAACAATGAACATCATCATCATCATCATCATCATCTTCATCATTTTCATCCACCACGTCGTCATCATCATCATCTTTCCCACTATCAAGAACAGCCAATAGGACTTCATCGTCACCCATCTAAAAATAGCAAGCCTATTAATAAGCTACGAATAAGGTCACACACCACTGGTTACGTCAAAAACAATCAAAGACGCTTCATATGTCGAAGAAGGAATGGTGGTTGGAGTGGTGATGGTGGTAGCTGTGGTGGTGGTGGTGGTGGCTGTGGTGATGGAAATGGAAGTGGTGGTGATGGTGGTGGTGGTGGTGGCTGTGGTGATGGGGATGGAAGTGGTGGTGGTGGAAATAGTGATAGTTGTCGTAGCAACTATAGTTGTGGTGTAAAGATGGGCTGTGATGGTGAAACGCCCAAGTTGAAGGAAGAAAATAATGATTTTGGTGAAAATAATGATGATGACGGTGATGAAGAAAAAAGTGATGAAAATGGCGACTGCCATGATGAGAAATATGATAATGATAATGATGATGATGATGATGATGATGGTCTTTCAAGTTCTATTAATAACCAAGACTACAAAATCTCTTCTGTTAACAACAACAAGAGCGAGAAAAATAGGTATAACTACTATAACAGTAGCCATGGAAACAATCATAAAAAACAAAAAATTAAAAGGTTCACCAAGGTTTGCAACAAAAAAGCCAGTAGTTTGACCCACAAGGGTGGAACTATAAACCAAAATGGTGAAACTAACAGCAGAAATGGTGAATTTATTATTCATAATGGTGAACTTGAAAGGGGTGTTTATTTGAGTGGTGATGATGGCAGTGGTGTGGTGAAAATTAGTGGTGATGATGGCAGTAGTGTGGTGAAAATTAGTGGTGATGATGACAGTGGTGTGGTGAAAATTAGTGGTGATGGAGAACATGACGATTGTGGTAGGGGTGACGGCGACGACGATGACGATGATGATGATGATGATGATGGTGATAATAATAATAATAATAATAATAATAAGGGTGGCGGTGCTGGGGCCAACAAGGATGATAATGATGATATGGATGATGAAGGTGGTGAAGGTGGTGATGATAAAAATGGGGATAATGAGGGTGGTTTTTATGGTGGGGATTGTAAGTTACAGATGAAGCTGGCTAACAAGATTTCGGCTCCCGTGCTGAGATTCGTGGTGCAGCAACTCAAAGAAATTGTCAGGTGGGTGGGCGGGTGATTGGTAGAAGGGGGTTGATATGGGAAAAGGGAGGAAGGGTGAAAAGGTTGAGGGTAGGTTGAAAGATGTTTGATTCCATTAGAAAACCGCTTTCATCGCTTTATCCAACGCACACCCAAACCATCCCACCAAAAATCATTCGATTCAAACCCAGTCCAAAGCCTCCAATCTTTAAATTCACCAAAACCTCCCAAACTTTTCCATCTCTACCTCAACCCTCTCCACCCTAAACCAACCCAATTCAACCAAGGTTTTTGACTCTTTCCAACAAATTCTTTCCTCAAAATCTTTTTACTTCTACCCCAATACAACTTCAAAAAACGCTAAAAAAAACTTTCAAACCCCTCTTCTTTCAAAAAAACCCCAAAACCAAAAAAAACCTAGAAAACTCCCAAAAAAGAACCATTCGAAAAAAGCTCTGAAATTCTTTCCCTTCCAAAAACCTAAAACTCAAAAAACCTTTCACAGGTTTTGTGTGGGTCTCAGCGAGTACCAGTTGTTACCAAGTCATGACCAAACCATCCTGTTGCTCTGTTCAGGCACCAAACTGCTGCTTCTAAGCATGGCGCAACTCAGCTTCAAGTTTGCTGCCGCCTCTGTCGCTGCTGATGGCGCTGTTGGCTGTGGTGGCTGTGGTGGTGATAGTGGTGATAGTGGGACTGAAGGACTCAGTTATGGTGGTGATGATTTTGGTGACTGTAGTGGTTGTGGTGATGGTGGTGGAAAAAAACTGAAACTCGATTCTGATGTTAATCCTAGTGACGTCACTAACAACACTAATAATAATACTACTACTACTAATTTTAATACTAATACTATTTCTAATACTATTACTACTACTACTACTACTACTACTACTACTACTACTACTACTAATAATAATAATAATAATAATAATAATAATAATAATAATAATAATAATAATAATAATAATAATAATAATAGTAATAATAATAATAATAATAATTTTACTGATCATTTTAATACTATTAATACTCCTACTAATACTACTAATAATAGGAATAATACTTTTAACAATGCTAATTTTGAAAACAGTACTACTACTAATAATTTTATTAGTACTAGTACCGACAAGAATAACAATAATAATAGCAATCGTAGGGATAATAACAATAATTATAATTCTCTGGAGGATGGTGATCATGTAAATAACAAAGATATAACAACAACATCAACAGAAGCAACACTTACTACAAAAAAAACAACAACAAAAGCAGCAAAAACAAAAATTTGCGCTAACACCACTACTAATGAGAAAAATACTAACGTTAGTACAGTTACTCACAACTGCAGCAGTAGTAACGAGGAATACATACACTGTACTAACAGTACTGCGAGTAATTGTGATGATGATGCTGATGGTGGTGGGGGTGATGATGATGATGATGATGAGGATGATGATGATGATAATAATAATAATAATAATAATAATAATAATAATAATAATAATAATAATAATAATAATAATAATAATAATAATAATAATAATAATAATAATAATAATAATAATAATAATAATAATAATAATAATAATAATAATAATAATAATAATAATAATAATAATAATTATTATTATTATTATAATAATAATAATAATAATAATAATAATAATAATAATAATAATAATAGTAATGATAATAATAATAATAATGATAATAATAATAATAATAATAATAATAATAATAATAATAATAATAATAATAATAATAATAATAATAATAATAATAATAATAATAATAATAATAATAATAATAATAATAATAATAATAATAATAATAATAATAATAATAATAATAATAATAATAATAATGATAATAATAATAATAATAATAATAATAATAATAATAATAATAATAATAATAATAATAATAATAATAATAATAATAATAATAATAATAAAAATAATAATAATGATGATGATAATGGGAATGAGGATAACTGTAATAAAAACGAAAATACTACTAAAATTACTGCAACAACTACTATTACTAACGCTACAACCACTACTTCATCAAATTTCACTACAACTACTGCTAATTCCACTATTATTAATGATAATAACAATAATAATGATAATAGTAATAATAATAATGACAATAAAAGTACTGTTAAAACTATTCTTAGTTGTGGCAATGATGACGATGACAGCTACAATATTAATAATAATAATAATAATGATAATAATAATAATAATAATAATAATAATAATAATAATAATAATAATAATAATAATAATAATAATAATAATAATAATAATAATAATAATAATAATAATAATAATAATAATAATAATAATAATAATAATAATAATAATAATAATAATAATAATAATAATAATAATAATAATAATAATAATAATAATAATATCATTATTAAAAATATCAAAAAAGAAGGACAAGACAATAACAAAAATGATAAAAACAACAAAGATCGTATCAATAGTAAAGAAACAACAAAAACAACATCAACATCAACAACAACAGCAACAACAAAAACATCAGAAACAACGACAACCTCAACAACGCTCACTGCCCACATCCTCCCACTTCCCCTCACAAGCACTTTCAAACTCACATCTTCTTCCTCCATCCTTTTTCCCGCCAACACTCACCCATCCCTCTCCAACACACCCTTTTCCAACTCCTGCAACCCGCTTCTTAACCTTCCCACCCCCAACAAAAATAATCCCAACTCCTTCAATAAAACCCGCAATATCCCCAATAATAAAAATTTTTGGACCCTCAGCAATAAAATCCCCAAAAACCCCCGAAAAAAACCCAAACTCCCTTCCAATAAAAGCTCCAATTCTCACCACAACCCCCACCGCCCCAAAGGCAGCATAGGACCCACCCAACGATTTGTGGACTTGGTGCAGGCGTTCATCAACAAATGTCAGTCCCAGGCCATCAGTGACGAAGAATATGACCACTTGAGGAAGATTGTTCTTTTCCACATTGGTGGGTGGATTTTAGGGGGGTTTTGAGGGTTTTAGGTTGGTTTTGGGGGTTTTGGGTGGGTTTGTGGGAGGTTTTTTGGATGTTTTTTTAGGGTTTTAAGGGTGTTTAGGGGTTTTTTGAATTTCTTTTGAAAGGTTTTTAAATGGTTTTGTTTTTTTTTGTTTTTTTGAGGTTTAAATGAATTGGGTTATTCGGAAGTGTGTTTTGAAGATTTTGGACTGGGAAATAAGAGGGGGGGGGAAGAGCAGGAGAGGAGGGGAGGAAGAGCAAGGGGAAAGGGAGGAAGAGCAAGGGAGGGTTGGAGACATCAGTGACAAAGAATAAGCTTGTCTTATTTTACATTACTGGGTGGTTTGGGGAGTTCTTTGATGGTTTTTAGGGTTTTTGGGAGGGTTTTATGTGAGTTGAAGGTTTGTAGTGAATAATTTTGGGGTTTCGGACTTTTTTGAGGGTTTTGGGATTTTTCGGGTGGATTGGAAGAGTTTTTGGGGGTTCAAAACGAGGGAATGTTTCGTAACCCAAGATTCCCCCGAAAATATTCACCCGAAAACACCCAAAAAAATCAACCAACCCCAACAAAAATTCCAAAAAACGAACCACATCATAAAAACGTGAAAACCAACCACAAAACCCCCTCAAAAACCAACCAAAATGAAGCACCTTCTCAAGCAAAAATCCAACTCTACAACTCTCAAAAAAACTTTAAACTTTTAGAAAAACCCTAAAACCACCCCAAAACCCACAGAACTACTCAAAGGTTTTTAAAAACTAGCCAAAACTACCCCAAAACTTCCAAAGCCACAAAGAAAAACCCTAAAAGCACCCAACATCTGCAGGTTGTGAGCCGTTGATGGAGGGTGCGGTGGTGAAGGGCTTATACTCGAGGGCGCAAAAGGATCTACGCGCATGCACCTCTTTCCACCATCCCCACGACCGTCTACGCTTCTCCAAACTCCTTCTCTCCATTTACACCCTCTATGGCATCGACTCCAAGCTTGTAGAAGGTGGGGGCTTTTTGGAGGGTTTTTGGGGGAGATTTGAGGGGTTTTTGAGGGGTTTCTGGGGTTTTTTTGGCGGGTTTTGTTTCGTTTAGGATAATCAATACTACTACTATTACTACTACTACTACTACGACTAATACTAATACTACTACCACTGGTAAAAAAAATCTCCTTATCATCAACACCGTTCTTATCATCATCATCATCATAATCATCATCTTCTTCTTCTTTCTATTCATCACCACTACCACACAGTCTTCTTCTTCACCTCCGACTCCCACCCCTGTCTCGACAAGTTCCTCCTGCTCGAACTTGAAAACGCCATCAACAACAACAAAATTAATAATAATAATATTGCTACTAATAATAATACCTATATTGATAGTAATAATAATAATAATAATAATAATAATAATAATAATAATAATATTAATATTAATAATAAGAATAATAATAATAATAATAATAATAATAATACTAATAATAATAATAGTAATAATAATATTAATAATAATAATAATAATAATAATAATAATAATAATAATAATAATAATAATAATAAAATATCTGATTGGAATGATAACAAAAATAATAATAATAAAAATAACAACAATAACAATAATATCCATGAAAATAACAACAATAACAATAATATCCATAAAAATAACAACAATATCAATAATATCAATGGAAATAACAACAATAACATCAATAATAATGAAAATAACAACAATAACAATAATATCAATGAAAATGACAACAATAACATCAATAATAATGAAAATAACAACAATAACAATAATATCAATGAAAATAACAACAATAACATCAATAATAATGAAAATAACAACAATAACAATAATATCAATGAAAATAACAACAATAACATCAATAATAATGAAAATAACAACAATAACAATAATATCAATGAAAATAACAACAATAACATCAATAATAATGAAAATAACAACAATAACAATAATATCAATGAAAATAACAACAATAACATCAATAATAATGAAAATAAGCAGTAAATTACTAACTTTTTTTTTGAAAAATCCTTTTAATGAAATTACTCTCAATTTTATTTTTCTTTTTTCATTAGTTGTTTTTATATAGTATTACCTGTTATTATTTTTTTTTATTACTATTATCATTATTATTTTTATCACTTTTATTGTTGTTATTATTAGCGTTATTCGATTAACAAAGCATTCGACGCTTACTTGAATAAATATTCGTTGTTGTAATTTTTGTAATTTTTGTCATTGTTGTCGGTGTTGTAGTTTTTCTAATGTTGTTGTTTTTGTGTGTGTTGTTTTTATTTTTTTGTTTTTCAATATTGTTTTTTTTTTTCAAACTTTTTTCCTCATAATCATTATCATCATTATTCTTTCTTATCATTAGTTTTGGTATTATTATTTTTTTATACTTATTATTATTATTATCATTTTTTTTATTATTGTTTATTACTATTATTATTATTATTATTATTATTATTATTATTATTATTTGTATTATTATTATTATTTATTATTATTATTATTATTACTATTATTATTATTATTATTATTATTATTATCGTTATTATTATTATTATTTTATTATTTTTATTATTATTATTATTATTATTATTATTATTATTATTATTATTATTATTATTATTATTATTATTATTATTATTATTATTATTATTATTATTATTATTATTATTATTATTATTATTATTATTATTATTATTATCATTATTATTATTATTCAGCTAATATTTCATTTTAGACCTCATTATTCATTGTGACGGGCATTTCAAAGATTTGTTTGTTTATTTGCATTCATTGTCTTTTTATTATTTTTTTTAATTTATTTTTTTTCTTGTATATTTCATACCTATTGGTTTTTGTTTTTTCATTTTCATAATCAGCCTTTCGAAAGTACAATTAATTCCAATTTTTTTATTGTCTTCATTTTCATTAAGAATTTTTTTTCTTCTAAAATCAGAATATTATTATTAATATTTTTATTTTTTTGAAATTCTTTTTAAAATATCATTTATGTTAACGTTATTTTTTTGAAATTCTTTTTAAAATATCATTTATGTTAACGTTATTGTTTTTTTGTTTCAGTGTATTTATTTCCACCATAAAATATCTTGCCATTAGAACAAATTCGTTTCTTAAATTTGAATTTTTTTTTCTTTTTTTTGTACATTTTTGGTGTTTTTTTTTTCGTTTTTCAGTCGAAAACATAATCGGAGTTTCGAAAAATTTAATTTTTAAATTAAAAAATTCTTTTTTTTCATTTTTATTTTAAATTTTTGT
>OX387262.1:1705627-1732531 GCA_947562095.1 Branchellion lobata | reverse complement strand
TTTTCCTCTTTTCCCTCCTTCTTTTTTTTCTTTTCCTTTTCTTCTTCTTCCTCTTTCTCTTTTTTCTTCTTTATCTTTTTTTTTCTTACCTTTTTTTTTTTCTTTCTCTTTATCTTTTTTTTCTTTTTTTTTCATTTTTTCACCTCTTTTATCTTCATCTTTTTTCTTTATCTTTTTTATCTTTTTTTTTTCTTTTTTACTTTTTTTTTATGTTTTTTTCAAAAACTTAACTTAATCAACTTTTATCACTCCAGAATCTTTTCAATTTTATCAATTTATCACACATTACTTTTAATTCTTGTTTTCCTCCATTTTCACTCGTTTTTTTCATACTTTTTCTCATATTGAAACTTTCTTTCTGCATTTCCAATGGAATTCCAATTACTAACCATTGTTTGGTTAGTTTTTTAGATTGGTATTTGATTTTTCAAAAATATATGAAGTAAAAAGAAAAAAACAAGAAAATATTGAAGTTATTTCTGAACAAAAGTTTTCTTTTTTCGTACACTTGTTCTTATCACGTTCTAAATCTTTCTGATCTTCACATTCTGTCAAAAAATATTATCAAAAAAAACTAAATAATTGCAATAAAATATCCTTCAAAAAAATATCGATACCATTGAAAAAGCAAAAATGAAAAAAGAAAATGTATTCAGAATAATTGTAAAAACAAATGAAAGAAAATAAACTACGCAAATACTAAACTGACTGAAAAACAATAAAAATAACTTAAAAACAATGAATAAATAAAATAGCTAAAAACAAAAATAAGGTCAAAAAAGCATTGAAAAAGTCTAAAAAAACAAATAAATCAACAAAACAAAACTTCTAAAAAATTTTGAAAAAAACAAAAGACTTTTCGCAAAACAAAAATCAAAACATTTCTGTTTAGTTCAAACAAAGGAAAGGAAAAAAAAAAAGATTAAAAAATGGAAAAAAAAACAAAAAACAAAAACAAAAAAATTTTAATAATTTAAAAAAAATAAAAATTATAATTTTGAAGAATATTTTCAGAAACGATAAAAGTAACAAAAAAAACAATTTCGAGAACAATGAAATTTTTTAAAAGTTTTTGACTGATACAAAATAAAACTTTCGAATAAGACCGACCAGCACCTCCTCCCACACCTTTCAACACTTTTTTTGTTTTTCAAAATACTGTAATACATCTCTTTTGTTTTTCTCACAAAAAAGACACTTCAACGCAAAAAACACCACTACTTTTTCTTCTTTGCAAAAAACACCGAATCAGCCTTCAAAACCATCAACCCATCTCATCATTTTCCTCACCACCGTCTTCATGACAGCGCCTTTAAACAAATATAAAGAAACACTATACAAATGCTAATGAAAAAATAAAAACCATCACAAATATTCCTTTCATCTATCATCCACCAAAACCTTCACAATCTTTTCAACTAACCTTTCAAAACCCCCAAAATATCTGAATTATTTACATTTTTTTTAAATCACCAAAAATCACTACGAAATTATCTCAACACTACTCAAATTATCTAAAAATTCAACAGTTACTCAGGAATTTCTAGATCTACTCCGAAACACAACTAAAACTTCCACAACACAACTAAACGTTTCTCAAAAAAATCTTTAGAATATCTTTAAAAACCACCAAAATTCCAACAAAAAACTACCCGAAGCCCCTTCAAAACCACCCAAAATCCCCCCAAATGCCCCCAAAATCACAAAAAATTCACCCGTCCCAGGCGAAGGTGGATGATGACGTGACGTTGTGGTGTAATGCAACAGGCTACCCTTTGCCGGTGGTTTACTGGACCAGAGAAGACCGTAATAGAACCCTTCCAGATGGCAGCCTCCAATACTGGGTGGGGGGGTGGGTGTTTTGAGGTTTTTTGGGGGTTTATGTAGATTATATAGAAGTTTTTTGGGAGTTTTATGTAGGTTTTATAAAAAAAATTTTAAAGTGTTTTTAAGATTTCATGATAATGGTTTTTTAGGGATTCTAGAGGTTTTTTAAAAGTTTCAAGGTTATTTTAAAGAGGGAGTTTAGGAATTGAATTAGCGTTGGAAAATAAAGTTTGTCCAAAACAACCCCAGTAACCTTTCCAATCAGCTACCCAACCATTCACCCACCCAACCTTCTACCCACCCAACCATTCACCCACCCAACCTTCTACCCACCCAACCATTCACCCACCCAACCTTCTACCCACCCAACCATTCACCCACCCAACCTTCTACCCACCTAACCATTCACCCACCCAACCATCCACCCAACCAAACATCCACCCACCCAACCATCCACCCACTGAAGAAGCCAATCATTTACGAGCTTAGTAAATTCCTCAGTCATTCTTCCCAATTGATTCCCCATTAAACAAACCCAATGACTCAAACTTTTCGACATTCAATCCCACCCCATCTACTCACCCCAATAACCATTTGACCACAAAATTTCGCTATTACAAACCCACTAACCCAATCAACCCATCCCTCTCATCAACCCACCCTCTTCCATCAACCCATAACTCGTATCAACCCATCCTCCAATCAACCCATCCCTCTCATCAACCCACCCTCTTCCATCAACTCATAACTCGTATCAACCCATCCTCCAATCAACCCATCCCTCTCATCAACCCACCCTCTTCCATCAACCCATAACTCGTATCAACCCATCCTCCAATCAACCCATCCCTCTCATCAACCCACCCTCTTCCATCAACCCATAACTCGTATCAACCCATCCTCCAATCAACCCATCCCTCTCATCAACCCACCCTCTTCCATCAACCCATAACTCGTATCAACCCATCCTCCAATCAACCCATCCCTCTCATCAACCCACCCTCTCATCAACCCATAACTCGTATCAACCCATCCTCCAATCAACTCATCCCTCTCATCAACCCACACTCTTCCATCAACCCATAACTCGTATCAACCCATCCTCCAATCAACCCATCCCTCTCATCAACCCACCCTCTTCCATCAACCCATAACTCCTATCAACCCATCTTCCAATCAACCCATCCCTCTCATCAACCCACCCTCTCATCAATCCACTCTCTTCCATCAACCCACCCTCCCATCAACCCAACCTTACATTAACAGACCTTCCCATCAGCACACTCTCCCTTCAACCCACCTTCTTCCATCAATTCCTCCCTCCCATCAACTCACTCTCCCATCAACCTACCCTCCCATCAATCCAGCCTCTTATCAAACCACCTCCCAAGTAACACACCTCCCAATTAACCCACCCTCCCATCAACCCACCCTCCCATAAACCTATCCCTCCAATCAACCCAACCTCCTATTAACAGACCTTCCCATCAACCCACCCTTTTTTATCAAACTATTTCTCCCATCAACCCAGCCCTCCCATCAACTTACCCTCCCATAAACTCACCCTGCTATCAACCCACCCTCCCATCAACCCATCCTTTCCCAAACCAGCCGCCAATCAACCCACCCTCTTCCATCAACCCATTTCAACATTAATCCACCATCCCATTAACCCACCCTCCCATATACCCACGCTCCCATCAACCCATCCCTCCCATCAAACCACCCTCCCATCAAGCTATTCTTTCCATCAACACATCCTTTTCACTCAACCCACCCTTTCATCAACCTACCCATCTCCATCAACCCCTTTTCCCATCAACCCAGCCTATCACAACTCAACCTCCCATCAACCCATTTCTCCCATTAACCCATCCTTTCCATCAACTCAACCTCCCAAGAACCCACCCTCCCATCAACACACCCTTTCTTCAACCGACCCTCTCAGCAACCCACCCTCTTCAATCAATCCATCCTCCCATCAACCCACCCTCATCCATCAACCCAACTCCACATTAACCCACCCTCTTCCATCAACCCTCCCTCCTATCAATCCATTCCTCCCAGTAACCCACCTTCATATCAGGCCGCCCTCCCATCAACCCACAATCTCCAAACAACCCACTCTTTTTTCAACCAACCGTCCCATCAACCCACCCTTCCTTCAAACCACCCTCCCATCAACCCACCCTTTTCCATCAACCCCCTTCCCATCAACCCACCCTCTTTTGAACCCACCCTCTTATCAACCCACCCTTCCATCAGCTCACCCATTTTCATCAACCCATCTCCGCATTAACCCACTCCCCCATCAACCCACCTCCCCTTCAACTCTCGCTACCATCAACCCATCCTTCCCATCAACCCAGCCTCCCATCAAACCATCCCTCTCATCAACCCAACCTTCTTAATCAACCCACCCTTCTCCATCTACCCACCATCCCACAACTCACCCTTCCATCAACACACTTTCATCAACCCACCCTCCCATCAACCCTGGCTACAATCAACCCACCCTCCCATCAACCCAGCCAACCATCAACTCACCCTCCTCCAGCAACCCCCTCCCCATCAACTTACCTTCCCATCAACCCACCCTTTCATCAAACCACCCTTCCATCAACCCACTTTCTCAATCAACCCACACTCTCATCAACCCACCCTCCTCCATCAACCCTCCCTCCCATCAACCCACCCCCCATCAACCCACCCTCCCATCAAGCCACCCTCTCATCAACCCACCGTTTTATCAACCCACCCTTCCATCAACCCATCCGTCCAAGCAAACCATCCCTCCAATCAAAGTATCCCTTCCATCAACCCACCATTCTCAATAAACCCACACTCTCATCCACCCACCCTCCCATCAACACACCTTTTTCCATCAATCCATCTCCACATTAAACCATCCCTCCCATCAACCCACGCTTCTATCAACCCATCCCTCCTATCAAATCACTCTCTATCAAACCATCCCTCCCATCAACCCACCCTTCTCAATCAACCCACCTTTTCATCAACCCACCCTTCTCCATCAATCCACCCTCATACAACTCACCCTCCTATTAAACAAATCTCTTTCATCAACCCATTTTTCCCATTAACTCACCCTCCCATCAACCCACCCTACCATCAAGCCACCCTTCCATCAAGCAACCCTTCCATCAACCCCTCCCACCCATCAAACCATCCTTCCCATCAACCCATTCTTCCAATCAACCCACACTCTCATTAACCCACGCCCCATCAACCCACCCTCCCATCAACCCACCCTCCCATCAACTCAATCTCCCATCAACCCACCCTTTTTCATCAACCCATTTCTCCCATCAACCCACCTTCCCATCAACCCACCCTCTTTCATCAACCCATTTCTCCCATCAACCCACCTTCCCATCAACCCACCCTCTTTCATCAACCCATTTCTCCCATCAACCCACCTTCCCATCAACCCACGCTCTCATCAAACCACCCCTCCCATCAACTCTTCCTTCTTTCAACCCACCCTCCCATCAACCCATTTTTTCATCAACCCACCCTCTTCCATCAACCCACCTTTCCAGCAACCCACTTTCCCATCAACTCACATTTCCATCAACCCACCCTTTCATCAACGCACCCTCTCATCACCCCACCCTTTTTGATCAACCCATCTCAACGTTAACCCACTCCCCTATCAACCCACCTTCACATCAACAGACGCTTCCATCAACCCATCCTCCCCATCAACTCACCCTCCCATCAACCCACCTCTTTCATCAGCCCATTTCTCCATCAAACCACCTTCCCATCAAACCACCCTCCCATCAACACACCCTCTCATCAACCCATCCTCCTCCATCAACCCACTTTCCATCAACTCAACCTCTCTTCAGCCACCCTCCCATCAACCCTCCATCCCATCAACCCACCCCCCATCAACCCACCGTCCCATCAGGCCACCCTCCCATCAAGCCACCCTCCCCTCAACCCACGCTTCTATCAACCCATCCCTCCTATCAACTCACCCTCTATCAAATCATCCCTACCATCAACCCACCCTTCTCAATCAACCCATTTTTTCATCAACCCACCCTTCCATCAACCCACCCTCTCATCAACCCACCCTTCTCAATCAACCCATCTTTTCATCAACCCATACTTCTCCATCAACCAACCTTCATATCAACTCACCCTCCTATCAAGCCACCCTCCCATCAACCCACATTCTCCATCAACCCCTTTTCCATCAACTCACCATCTCTTCAACCCACCCTCCCATCCAACCACCATCCCATCAACCCACCCCCCATCAACCCACCCTCCCATTAAGCCACCCTCCCATCAACCTACCCTTTCATCAACCCACCCTTTCATCAAACCATCCCTCCTATCAACCCACCCTTCCATCAACCCACCCTTCTCAATCAACCCAAACTCTCATCAACCCACCCTTCCATCAACCCACCCTCCCATCAACCCATCCTCCCATCAACCCACTCTTCCATCAACCCACCCTTCCATCAACCCACGTTTCCATCAACCCATCCCTCCCATCAACCCACCCTCCCATGAAGCCACCCTCCCATCAACTCACCCTTTCATCAACCCACCCTTTAATCAACCCATCACTCCCATCAAACCATCCCTTCCATCAAACCATCCCTCCCATCAAACCATCCCTCCCATCAACCCATCCTCCCATCAACCCACCCTTCTCTATCAAACCCTCCCTCCCATCAACCCACCCTTGAATCAACCCACCCTTCTCTATCAAACCATTCTCCCACAACTCACCCTCCCATTAACCCACTCTCTTTCATCAACCCATTTTTCCCTTCAACCCACTTTCCCATCAACTCACCCTCCCATGAATCCACCCTCCTCCATCAATCCATCCCTCCCTTCAACCCACTCTCTTCCATTAACCCAACCTACCATCAACTCGCCCTCCCATAAACCCACACTCTTCCATCAACCCACCCTCCCATCAACCCATCCCTACTTCATCAACCCACACTCTCCCAAAAACCCACTCTCTCCTCACCCCACCCTCCCAGCAAACCACCCTTCCTTCAACCCAACCTCCCATCAACCCACCTTTCCTTCAACCCAACCTCCCAGCAACCTATTCCTCCCACCAACCCACCCTCCTCCATCAACCCCCTTCCCAACAACCCACCCTCTCATCAACCCACCCTCCCATCAACCCACTTTCCCATCAACCTAGCCCTTCATCAACCCACCCTTCCATCAACCCATCATTTCCATCAACCCACTCTCTTCCATCAACCCCCTTCCCATCTACCCACTCACTCTCCAACCCACCCTCTTCCATCAACCCAGCTCAAAATTAACCCACTCCCCCATCAACCAACCCTCCCATAAACCCACGCATCTATCAATCCTTCCCTCCCATCGACCCAGCCTCCTATCAAACCATCCTTCCCATCAACCCAGCCATCTCAATCAACCCACTCTTTCATCAACCCACCCTTCTCCATCAACCCACCTTCCCACAACTCACCCTCCCATCAACCCACCCTCCCATCTACCCACCCTCCCATCAACCCAGTCTCCCATCAACCCACCCTCCTCCATCAACCCCTTTCACATCAACTCACCCTCTCTTCAACCCACCCTCTCATCAACCCACTCTCCGATCAACCCATCTTCTTTCATCAATCCAACCTCCCATCAACCCAACTTCCCTTCAACCCTCCCTCCCATCAATCCACCCTCCTCTCACAACCCATCCTCCCATCAACCCTTTCTCTCATTAACCCACCCCTCTCTCCCATGTACCCACCCTCCCCTCAACCCAACCTTCCACCATCCCACCCTCCCATTAACCCATACTCCCATCAACGCACCCTCCCATCAACCTTTGTCTCCCATCAATCCACTTTCTTTTCATCAACCAACCCTCCCATCAACCCACCCTCTTCCATCAACCCATCTCCGCTTCAACCCACTCCACCATTAACCCACTCTCTTCCATCAACATTTTCTCCCATCAAACCATCCATCCCATTTATCCTCCTTCCCATCAACCCACAGTCCCACCAACTCACCCTGCCTTCAACCCACCCTCTCATCAAACCACCCTCTCATCAAACCACCCTCTCATCAATGCACTTTTTCCCATCAACCCACCCTTCCATCAACTTACCTTCCTAGAAACCCACCCTGCCCTCAACCCACCTTCCCATCAACCCACCCTCTCTTAAACCCACCCTCTCATCAACCCACCCTCTCATCAACCCACCCTCTCATCAACCCACCCTTCCATCAACCTACCCTCCTATCAACCCACCCTCTCATCAACACACCCTCTCATCAATCCACTTCCTTCCATTAACCCACCTTTCCATCAAACCATTCTCCCATCAACCCACTTTCCCCTCAACCCACCTTCTTCCACAAACCCTTTCTTTCCATCAACCCATCTCTCCCATCAAGCCACCTTCATTCCAACACACCCTTCCATCAACCCACCCTCCCATCAACCCACCCTCCCCTTTCAACCCACCGTCCCATCAACCAACCCTATCATCAACCCACCAACTCATCAATCTACCCTCTTCCATCGACCCACCCTCCCATCAACCCACCCTCCCACCAACCCACACTCTCATCAACCCACCCTCTCATCAATCTAATCTCATCCATCAACCCACCCTACCGTCAACCCACCATTGCATCATCTTACCTTCCCTTCAACCCAACCTTCCAACAACCCACCCTCTCCTCAACCCACCCTTCCATCAACCTACCCTCCCATCAAACCACCCTCTCATCAACCCACCCTCCCTTCAACCTACTCTCCAATCAACTCATCCTCCCAGGAAACCACCCTCCTTCAAACCACACTCCCATTAACCCATCCTTCTTTCAACACGGCCTCCCATCAACCCACCCTCCCATCAACCCATTCTTCCCTTCAAACCAACCTCCCATCAACGAACCTTCTCATGAACCCACCCTCTCATCAACCTACCCTCCCATCAACCGACCCTTTCAGCAACCCACCTTTACAACAACCCACCCTCTCATCAACCCAGTTTCTCATCAATCCACTCATTTCCAACAACCCACCCTCCCATCAACCCACCCTCCCATCAATCCACCCTCCCATCAACTCACCCCCCTATCAACCCACCCTCCCATCAACCCACTCTCCGCTCAACCCACCTTCTTTCATCAACCCAACCTTCCATCAACCCATTTCCCAATTATCCCATTCCCCCAATTAACCCATCCTCATCCATCAATTTTTCCTTTCTCCCCAACCCAGCCCTTCCATCAACCACCTTCCTGAAAACTCACCCTCCCCTCAACCCACCCTCCCATCAACCCATACCCCCATTAACGCACCCTTTCATCAACCTATGTCTCACATCAACCCACCCAACCCACATCAACCCACCCTCTCATTAACCCACCCTCTAATCAACCCACCCTCTTTCCATCAACCCACTTTCTCTTCAACCCATCTTCTTCCATCAACCCTCCCTCCCAACAACCCTTTCCGCTTCGACCCAATCCCCCATTAACCCACTCTCTTCCATCAACCTTTTTTTCCATCAACCCACCCTCCTATAAACCCACCCTTCATTCAACACAGCCTCCCATCAACCCACCCTCCCATCAACCCACCCTCCCATCAACCTACTTTCTCCTCAACCACCCTCCCATCAACCCGTCCCTTCAATCAACTCATACCTCCTATCAAACCACTATCCCCTCAACCCACCTTCTTTCATCAACCCACCATCCCATCAACCCATCTCCCAAGTAACATACATCCCCAAGTAACCCACCCTCTTCCATCAAACCTGCCCTTCCACCAAATCACCTCTTCCATCAACTACATTCCCAAAAACCCACCCTCCTCTGAACCCCCCTCCCCATCAACCCACCATTCCATCAACCCTGCTTCCCATCAACCCATCCTCCCAACAACCCATTTTTCCCATCAACCCACCCTCTCATCAAACCACCCTCTCATCAAACCACCCTCTCATAAACCCACCATCCCTTCAACCTAGCATCCCATCGACCTAACTTCCCATCAATCCACCTTCTCATCAATCCATCCCTCCCATCAACCCACCCTCTCATCAAACCACTTTCTCTCATCAATCCACCTCCCAATCAACCTACCCTCCCATCAACCCACCCTTTTCTATAAACCCTCCATCCCATCAACCCATCCTCCCTTCAACCCACGCTCCCTTCAACCCACCCTCCCATCAACCCACGTTCCCCTCAACCAACCTTCTTCCATCAAAACATACCTCCCATCAACCAACTATCCCCTCAACCCACCTTCTTTCATCAACCCGTCCCTCCCATCAATCCACTTTCCCATCAATCCACTCTACTATCAATCCACTCTCCTTTCATCCCCTCCTCTCAGCATTCTATCATACCACCCTTCCATCAACCCACCCTCCTATTAACCCATTCCTCCCATTAACTCACCTCCCTTCAACCCACACTTCCATTAACCCACCCTTCCATCAACCCACCTTCCCATCAACCCACCCTTCCATTAACCCACCCTCCCATAAACCCACTCTCCCCTCAAACCACCTTCTTTCATCAACCCACCCTCCCATCAAACCATCTCCCAAATAACCAACTCTCCCAATTAACCCACCTTCTTTCATCAACATTTCCCTCCCACCAACCCATCCATTCCATCAACTACCTTCCCATCAACCCACCCTGCCCCCAACCCACCCTCCCATCAACCCAACTTCCCATAAACCCACCCTACCTTCAACCCAGCCTTCCATCAACCCACCCTCACATCAAGTCACCATCCCATCAACCCATCACACCCATCACACCACCCTCTCAACAACCTAACCTCCCATCAATCCACTCTCCCCATCAAACCATCCTCTCCCTTCAACCCTTCCCTTTCATCAACCCATCCTTCCCATCAACCCACCTTCCCATCCACCCACCCTTCCATTAACCTACCCTCCCATCAACCCAACGTCCTCCATCAACCTAACATCCCTTCAACCAACTCTGTCATCAAACCACCATCACATCAACCCACCTTCCTATGAACCCACCCTACCTCCAACCCAGCTTTCCATCAACCCACCCTCCAATCAATTCACCCTCCCATCAAGCCATCCCTCCCATCATCCCACCTTCTCATCAACCCACCCGCCCAACAACACACCCTCTCCCATCAACCCAACCTCTCGCATCAACTTTTCCTTTACATCAGCCCATCCTTCCCATCAACCCACCTTCCCATCAACCCACCTTTCCATTAACCTACCCTCCCATCAACCCACCGTCCTCCATCAAAATACGCTCCTTTCAACCCACTCTCTCATCAACACACCCTCCCATCAACCCACCCTCTTCCACCAACCCATTTCTTCCATCAACCCAACCTTCCCTCAACTCACACTCCCATCAACCCACCCTCCCATCAACCCATTCTCCCCTCAACCCACCTTCCTTCATCAATCCCCCCTCCCATCAACTGATCTCCCAATTAACCTACTCTCCCCATCAACCCACCCTTTTTCCATTAACATTTCCTCCTCACCAACCCAACCTTTCCATCAACTACCTTGCCATCAAACCACCCTCCCCTCAACCAACCCTCCCATCAACCCACTTTCCCATAAACCCATCCTACCTTCAACGCAGCCTTCCAGCAACCCACCATCCCATCAATTCCCGCTCTTATCAACCCAGTCCTACCATCATCCCACCCTCTCTTCAACCCACACTCCCATCAACCCACCCTCTCCCATCAACCCACCCTCTCCCATCAACCCACCCTCTCCCATCAACCCTTCTTTTCTATCAACCCATCTTTCCCATCAACTCACCTTCCCATCAACCCACCCTTCCATCAACCTACCCACCCATCAACCCACTGTCATACATCAACACACCCTCCCATCAACCCACCCTCTTCCATCAACCTATTTCTTCCATCAACCCGACTTTCCCTCAACTCACACTCCCATCAACCCACTCTCCCATCAACCCATTCTCCCCTCAACCCACCTTCCTTCATCAATCCCCCCTCCCATCAACTGATCTCCCAATTAACCTACTCTCCCCATCAACCCACCTCTTTATCAGCCCACTCTTCCCTCAACCCACCTTCTTCCATCAACTCTTCCCCTTACATCAACCCACCCTCCCATCAACCCACCCTCACTTCAACCCAGCTTCCAATCAACCCACCCTCCAATCAACCCACCCTCCTCCATCAACTCACCCTCCCATCAACCCACCCTCTCATCAACCTACCCTCTTATCAATCCCCTATCTTCCATCAACCCACCCTCCCATCAACCCCGTCTCCCATCAACCTATCTC
Organism: Branchellion lobata; assembly: GCA_947562095.1. NCBI lineage: Eukaryota > Metazoa > Annelida > Clitellata > Hirudinida > Piscicolidae > Branchellion > Branchellion lobata. Next base: position 1,720,354 of record OX387262.1, on the reverse strand, counting down.
TCAATTAACCCACCCTCTTCCCATTATCCCACCCTCTTCCATCAACATTTCTCTCCCACCAAACCATCTCTTACATCAAACCACCCTCCCAACAACCCACCCTCCCATCAACCCTTCTTCCCACAAACCCACCCACCTTTCAACCCAACCTCTCCCATCAGCCCTTCCCTTCCATCAACTCATCCCTCCTATCAAACCACCTTCCCATCAACCCACCCTTCCATCAACCTACCTTCTCATCAACCCATCCCCCCCATCATCCCTCCCTCACAATAAACCCACCCTCTTCCATCAAACAATTCTCCCCTCAAATCACCTTTTTCCATCATCCCACCTTCTCAACAACCTAACCTCCCATCAATCAACTCTCTCCCATCAACCAACCCTCTCCCATGAACCTTTCCCTTCCATCAACCCATTCCTCCCATCAACCAACCCTCTCCCATCAACCCAATCCTCCCATCAACCCATCCTTCCCATCAACCCACCCTTCCTTTAAGCTACCCTCTCATCAACCCACCGTCCTCCATCAACCTAACTTTCCTTCAACCCTCTCTCTCATCAACCCACCCTTTCATTAACCCATCTCTCAATTAACCCACCCTCCCATCAACCCACCTTCCCACTAACACAGCTTCCCATCAAACCACCTTTTCATCAACCCACTCTTTCCTCAACCTCCCTTTTTCCATCAATCCTTCCCTTGCATCAACTCATCCCTCCCATCAACTCACCTCCCTTCAACCCACACTTCCATCAACCCACCCTTGCATCAATCCACTCTCCCCTCAAACCACCTTCTTTCATCAAACCACCCTCCCATCAACCCATCTCCCAAATAACCAACTCTCCCAATTAACCCACCCTCTTCCATCAACATTTTCCTCCCACCAACTCATCCCTTCCATCAACTACCCTTTACTCAACCCACCTTCCATCAACCCACCCTCCCATCAACCCACCCTCCATCAACCCACCTTCCCATCAACCCACCCTCCTATCAACCCACCCTCCCATCAACCCACTTTCCCATAAACTCACCCTACCTTCAACCCAGCCTTCCATCAACCCACCCTCCCATCAACCCACCGTCCTCCATCAAAATACCCTCCCTTCAACCCACTCTCCCATCGACTCTCCTTACCTCCAACCCAGCTTTCCATCAAACCATCCCTCCCATCATCCCACCCTCTCATCAACCCACCCTCCCATCAACCCACCCTCTTCCATCAACCTTTCCATTCCATCAACCCACCTTCTCATCAACCCACCTTCCCATCAACCCACCCTTCCATTAACCTTCCCTCCCATCAAACCACTCTCTCATCAAACCACCCTCCCATCAACCCTCCCTTCAACCCACCCTCATATCAACCCACCCTCTCATCAACCCAGCCTCCCATCAAACCACTCACTCATCAACCCACTCTCTCCTCAAACCCACCATCATATATCAACCCTCCCCCGTACGTCAACCCACCCTCACTCCAAACCAGCCTCCCATCAACCCAACCTCCAATCAAGCCACTCTCCTCTATCAACCCACCCCCCATCAACCCAACCTCTCATCAATCTATCCTCTTATCGATCCCCTATCTTCCATCAACCCACCCTCCCATCAATCCACTCTCCTCTCAACCCACCTTCTTTCATCAACCCACCCTCCCATCAACCCATCTCCCAATTAACCCACACTCCGCATCAACCCACCCTCTTCCATCAACATTCTCCTCCCACCAACCCATCTCTTTCATCAACCCACCCTCCCCTCAACCCACCCTCCAATCAACCCACCCTCCCATCAACCCATCCCTCCCACCAACCCATCCCTCCCATCATCCCACCCTTCCATCAACCCACCCTCTTATCAATCTACTCTCTCTCATCATCCCACCCTCCCATCAACCCACTCTCCTTTCAACCTACCCTCTACCATCAACCCTTACTTTCCATCAACCCATCCCTCACATCAAACCACCTTCCCATCAACCCACCCTTCCATTAACCTACCCTCCCATAAACCCACCCTCCCATAAAACCATTCTCCCCTCAACTCACCTCTTTCCATCCTCCCATTCTCTCAACAACCTAACCTCCCATCAATCCACTCTCTCCCATCAACCCACCCTCTCGCATCAACCCTTCCCTTCCATCAACCCATTCCTCCCATCAACCCACCTTCCCATCAACCCACCGTACTCCATCAACTTAAATTCCCTTCAACCCGCTCTCTCATCAACCCACCTTTTCATCAACCCATCTCCCAATTAACCCACCCCCCTATCAAACCACCCTCCCATAGACTCACCCTCCCATGAACTCACCCTTTCTGCAACCCACCCTCCCATCAACCCACCCTCTCACCAACCCAGCCTCCCATCAAACCACGCTCTCATCAACTCACTTTCCCCTCAACCCACCTTTTTCCATCAATCCTTTCCTTCCATCAAACTATCCCTCCCATCAACTCACCTCCCCATCAACCCACTCTACCCTCAACCTAACCTCCCATCAGCCCACCCACCCATCAACTCACCCTCCCATCAACTCAACCTCCCATCAACTCACCTTACCATAAACCCACCCTCCCTTCAACCCAGCCTCCCATTAACCCACCCTCCCATCAACCCACCCTCCTCTATCAACCCACCCTCCAATCAACCCACCCTCCCAGCAACCTACCCTCTTATCAATCCCCTATTTTCTATCAACCCACCCTCCCATCAACCCACCCTCCCATCAACCCACCCTCCCATAAACCCACCCTCCCATAAACCCACTCTCCCCTCAACCCACCTTTTTTCATCAACCCACCCTCCCATCAACCCATCTCCCAAATAACCAACTGTCCCAAATAACCCACCTTCTTCCATCAAAGGTTCCCTCCCATCAACCCCTCCCTTCCATCAACTACCTTCACATCAACCCACCCTCCATTCAAACCAGCCTCCCATCAACCCAACCTACCATCAATTCACCCTCCCATCAACCCATCCCCCCCATCACCCCACCCTCTCATCAACACACCCTCTCATCAATCCACTCTCTCCCATCAAACTACCCTCCCATCAACCCACCCTCCCATCAACCCACTCTCTCCTCAACCCACCCTTCCATCAACCCACTCTCTCCTCAACCCACTCTCTTCCATCAACGTATCCCTTCCTTCAACCTTTCCCTCCCATCAACCTACCTCCCCATCAACCCACCCTTCCATCAAGCTACCCTCTCATCAAACCACCCTCCTTCATCAACCTACGCTTCCCTCAACCCACTCTCTCATTTACCCACCCTCCCATCAACCCACTCTTTCCTCGATCCATTTTTTTCCATCTACTCTTCCCTTCTATAAACCCATCCCTCCCTTCAACCCACCTTCTCTCCAACCCACACTCCCATCAACCCACCCTCCCCTCAACCCACCCTCCCATCAATTCACCCTTTCATCAACCCATCCCTCCCATCATCCCACCCTCTCATAAACCCACCCTCTCATCAATCCACTCTCTGCCATCAAACCACCCTCCCATCATCCCACTCTCCCATCAACCCACTCTCTCCTCAACCCACCCTTCCATCAACTCACTCTCTCCTCAACCCACCCTCTTCCATCAACCTTTACTTTCCATCAACCCTTCCCTCCCATCAACCCACCTCCCCATCAACCCACCCTTCCATCAACCTACCCTCTCATCAAACCACCCTCCTCCATTAACCTAATCTTCCCTCAACCCACTCTCTCATCAACCCACCCTCCCATCAACCCACTCTCCCCTCGATCCACATCTTTCCATCTAATCTTCCCTTCTTTAAACCCATCCCTCCCCTCAACCCACCTTCTCTCCAACCCACACTTCCATCAACCCACCCTCCCCTCAACCCACCCTCCCATCAATTCACCCTTTCATCAACCCATCCCTGCTATCATCCCACCCTCTCATCAACCCACCCTCTCATCAACCCACCCTCTTATCAATCCAAACTCTCCCATCATCCCACCCTCTCATCAACCCACCCTCTTATCAATCCACTCTCTCCCTTCAACCCTTCCCTTCCATCAACCCATACCTTCCATCAACCCACCTTCCCATCAACCCACCCTCCCTTCAACCCAGCATCCTATCGACCCACCCTCCCATCAACCTACCCTCCTTTATCAACCCACCCTCCCATCAACCCACCCTCCCATCAACCCACCCTCCCATCAACCCAATCCAATCAACCCACCTTCTCCCATCAACCCACCCTCCGATCAGCCCATCTCCCAATTAACCCACCCTCTTCCATCAACATTTCCCTCTCACCAACTCATCCATTCCATCAACTACCTTCCCATCAATCCACCCTTCATTCAACCCAGCCTCCCATCAACCCACCTTCCCATAAACCACCCCTCATCTCAACCCAGTTTCCCATCAACCCACCCTCTCATCAATTCACCCTCCCATCAATCCATCACCCCCATCATCCCACCCTCTCATCAACACACTCTCTTATCAACCCACCTCCCCATCAACCCACCCTTCCATCAACCTACCCTCTCATCAAACCACCCTCCTCCATTAACCTAATCTTCCCTCAACCCACTCTCTCATTAACCCACCCTCCCATCAACCCACTCTCCCCTCGATCCATTTTTTTCCATCTACTCTTCCCTTCTATTAACCCATCCCTCCCTTCAACCCACCTTTTCTCCATCCCACACTTCCATCAACCCACCCTCCCCTCAACCCACCCTCCCCTTAACCCACCCTCCCATCAATTCATCTTTTCATCAACCCATCCCTCCCATCATCCCACCCTCTCATCAACCCTCCCTCTCATCAATCCATTCTGCCATCAAACCACCCTCCCATCAACCCACCCTCCCATCAACCCAATCTCTCCTCAACCCACCCTTCCATCAACCCACTCTCTCCTCAACCCACCTTCTTCCATCAACCTTTCCCTCCCATCAACCCTTCCCTCCCATCAACCCACCTCCCCATCAACCCACCCTTCCATCAACCTACCCTCTCATCAAACCACCCTCCTCCATCAACCTACTCTTCCCTCAACACACTTTCTCATTAACCCACCCTCCCATCAACCCACTCTCCTTTCGATCCACTTTTTTCCATCCAATCTTCCCTTCTCTAAACCCATCCCTCCCCTCAACCCACCTTCTCTCCAACCCACACTTACATCAACCCACCCTCTTTTCAACCCACCCTCCCATAAACCCACCCTCCCATCAAATCACCCTTTCATCAACCCATCCCTCCCATCATCCCACCCTCTCATCAACCCACCCTCTTATCAACCCACCCTCTCCCATCAACCCTTCCCTCCCATCAACCCACCCTCCCATCAACCCACCCTCCCTTCAACCCAGCCTCCTATCAACCCACCTTCCCATCAACCTACCCTTTTTTATCAACCCACCCTCTCATCAACCTACCATCTTATCAATCCGCTGTCTTCCATCAACCCACCCTCCCATCAACCCACACTACCATCAACCCAATCCCTTCAACCCACCTTCTCTCATCAACTCACCCTCCCATCAGCCCATCTCCCAATTAACCCACCCTCTTCCATCAACATTCCTCTCTCACCAACTCATCCCTTCCATCAACTACCTTCCCATCAATCCACCCTCCATTCAACCCAGCCTCCCATCAACCCACCTTCCCTTAAACCCACCCTCATCTCAACTTAGCCCCCCATCAACCCACCCTCTCTTCAATTCACCCTGCCATCAACCCATCCCCCCCATCATTCCACCTTCTCATCAACACACCCTTTTATCAATCCACTCTCTCCCATCAAACCACCCTTCTATTAACCCATCCCTCCCTTCAACCCACCTTTTCTCCATCCCACACTTCCATCAACCCACCCTCCCCTCAACCCACCCTCCCCTTAACCCACCCTCCCATCAATTCATCTTTTCATCAACCCATCCCTCCCATCATCCCACCCTCTCATCAACCCTCCCTCTCATCAATCCATTCTGCCATCAAACCACCCTCCCATCAACCCACCCTCCCATCAACCCAATCTCTCCTCAACCCACCCTTCCATCAACCCACTCTCTCTTCAACCCACCTTCTTCCATCAACCTTTCCCTCCCATCAACCCTTCCCTCCCATCAACCCACCTCCCCATCAACCCACCCTTCCATCAACCTACCCTCTCATCAAACCACCCTCCTCCATCAACCTACTCTTCCCTCAACACACTTTCTCATTAACCCACCCTCCCATCAACCCACTCTCCTTTCGATCCACTTTTTTCCATCCAATCTTCCCTTCTCTAAACCCATCCCTCCCCTCAACCCACCTTCTCTCCAACCCACACTTACATCAACCCACCCTCTTTTCAACCCACCCTCCCATAAACCCACCCTCCCATCAAATCACCCTTTCATCAACCCATCCCTCCCATCATCCCACCCTCTCATCAACCCACCCTCTTATCAACCCACCCTCTCCCATCAACCCTTCCCTCCCATCAACCCACCCTCCCATCAACCCACCCTCCCTTCAACCCAGCCTCCTATCAACCCACCTTCCCATCAACCTACCCTTTTTTATCAACCCACCCTCTCATCAACCTACCATCTTATCAATCCGCTGTCTTCCATCAACCCACCCTCCCATCAACCCACACTACCATCAACCCAATCCCTTCAACCCACCTTCTCTCATCAACTCACCCTCCCATCAGCCCATCTCCCAATTAACCCACCCTCTTCCATCAACATTCCTCTCTCACCAACTCATCCCTTCCATCAACTACCTTCCCATCAATCCACCCTCCATTCAACCCAGCCTCCCATCAACCCACCTTCCCTTAAACCCACCCTCATCTCAACTTAGCCCCCCATCAACCCACCCTCTCTTCAATTCACCCTGCCATCAACCCATCCCCCCCATCATTCCACCTTCTCATCAACACACCCTTTTATCAATCCACTCTCTCCCATCAAACCACCCTCCCATCAACCCACCCTCCCATCAACCCACCCTCCTATCAACCCACTCTCTCCTCAACCAACCCTCTTTCATCAACCCTTCCCTTCCATCAACCCTTTCTTCCCATCAATCCACCTCCCCATCAACCCACCCTCCCATCAACCTACCCTCTCATCAAACCACCCTCCTCCATCAACCTACCCTTCCCTCAACCCACTCTCTCCTCAACCCACCCTCCCATCCACCCACTCTCCCCTCAATCCACCTTCTTCCATCAACTCTTCCCTTCCATCAAACCATCCCTCCTTTCAACCAACCTTCCCTTCAACCCACACTTACATCAACCCACCCTCCCCTCAACCCACCCTCTCATTATCCCACAATACAATACAATACAAACACGAATATTATCATAGTGGAATTAACCCCGTAGAGTTTCGAGGCCACTTAAAGACGTCTTTTATTAAAACTATTGTGAAAAATTAAAAATTAACTAAAAGACTTAAATATTAAATAAGAAAAGTAAATAAATGAAAATGAAAATAATTTTTTTCTAAAAAAGACCAGTATTATTATTATGATGGAGAGAAGGATTTATTGAAAAGGTAAGTCTTCAGAGATCGACAAAATGATTTTGTCGAACTTGAAGATTCCAAGCGGTTAGGCAGGTTGTTCCACAACTTAGGACCGCTGACGCTGAACCTTCTTAATCCTAATGATTTTAGCTTGTGCTCGTTGGGAACAACGTCCTTTGACTTAGCCAATCTCAGTCTCTGTTTTTCCGGCAGACTAGCAACTGGAACTAGGTCACGTGTCAAATACGCCGGACCCTCATTGGACAAGCACTTATACCTCTGCAGAGCAATTTTATACTCAATCCTATCATCAATTTTCAGCCAGTGAAGCTCTTTGAGTACAAGGGTAATGTGATCATATTTTCTTAGTCCTGTAATGAGCCTGGCTGTTGTATTGATTATGGATTGAATACTCTGCGTTGCTACCTTAGTTAAGCTGACTAAAGCCATGTTGCCATAGTCAATAAGACTCAAAACTATGGCCGATGCAAGTGTTTTCAAGGACTCCATTGTCAAACATCCCTTGATGGATCTTATTTGACGCAGAGAGGCAAAACACATCTGTATTGTTTTTGATATCTGCGTTGACATCGTGAGGTCTCTATCCATAGATATTCCCAAGTTCCTTACAGATTTTGATGGAAAGATGTTGCTTTCTAATTCACGGACAGAATAGCTCGGAATATTTTTCAGATTCCGACGAGAAGAGAACCAAATCACCTCAGATCACTGTTAAGCTTGAGACAATTGGCTTCCATCCAAGATACGATTTCAACTACACACTCAGACACTCTTATCTGCAATTCTTCTGTGCCTTCATTATTGCAATGGCTATATATTTGAGTGTCATCGGCATATTGATGAAATCCTAGCTTGTATTTCAGAACTATTCTTTCAAGGTCTCCAGTGTATAGAGAAAACAACAATGGTCCAAGAACAGATCCTTGTGGGACACCCACTGAAGAGTCAACAAATTCCGATTTTGTCCCACTGTAGCGTACATTGAAAAATCTGTCACTCAAGTACTTTTTGAACCATTCCAGTGTGAGACCATCAAAACCATATGTGCTTTCTAGCCGTTTTAACAAAATACTGTGATCAACTAAGTCAAAGCCAGCTGACATGTCTAACAGTATAAGGAGGGAGAGCTTGCCATCATCGGCTGCACCAAGAATGTCTGAATACACTTTTGTGACAGCCGTTTCATTGGAATGATGACGACGGTAAGCTGATTGGTGGGTGGGGAGAAGATTTGAATTATTTAAATAGCTCATGACTCTGTTGAGAACAAGCCTTTCTGAGAGCCTGGACAAAACAGGCAGATTAGAGATGGGTCTGTAGGATGAAGCAACGTTGTGATCAAGACTAGGCTTTTTCAACAGTGGTGTAATCTGAGCCGATTTCCAAGACTTTGGGACAATTTCCTCAGAAAAAGACTGATTGACCATGCTTTAACAAAAATTAAAATCATTCCTGAAATCTTTTTCAAAAGCCAAGTGGGTTTTGGATCAGACGCACACTGTTTATTGGCAAGCCTCTGAATAGCCTTGAGAAGCTCATCCTCATCCACATCCTGGAGCCTACTGAGACCGCCTTCTTGTGCATGAGCTAGATAAATGGGGTTTTCTCTGGCTCGGATTGAGTTCCTCGCTGACTCAACATTCTTCAACAAAAAAGATTGGAATTCAACTAGCTGAATTCCGTCAACAGATCTCTTTCCTTGACCAGAGACACTATTAATGTGGCTCCAAATGTTAGCCGTTTTATTTTTTGGATCACTGAGTTTATTATTCCAGTAATCTCTACGCTTGTGTCTACACAGCCTTTTGTAGAATTTCTTCTGACTCATCCATGCAGCAAAATCATTCTCACTCTTGGTCCTCATGTAGACCCCTTCTAAACTTTTTTTTAGACATTTTGAAGTACGACACTCCCGATCAAACGATCAGAAGGTCTTTCATGTATTCTAACGGTCTTAAAAGGAATCATCTTGTCAAGGATCCCTGACAGAGTGGAATTATAAAGGTCAGAAGCTGAGTCCACATCAAGACTTGTGGCAGCTGAAAGCGGAGACTGTTTTAGTTCTGAAATAAACTTTTCAGTGTCCAAAAAATTTCAACGTCTATTTTAGAGCTGTCGATAGATGGGAGGTGGTTTGAGCATCTCACAACTGCACAAAAGCAGCTTGTGATCAGAAATGCCACTATCAATATATTTGATGTTGACACTCTTTCTGGATGCTATCACATCAAGCCATCCTCCTTGGTTATGGGTGGGTTGGTTTTTGGACGAATCAAAACGATGGGACCTTAAAATGTTGAAAAATGTTTGTGCATCTGTGTTGTCAGACTGCTCCAAGTGAAAATTGAAATAACCCAGAATCAAAACCTCTTCATTGTATGTGGCCAGAATACCCAAGGTGTTTTCAAATTCCTTGTAAAACAATGAAGAAGCAGCACCTGTGCGATGAACAACCAATCCGATGACTGACTTGGAGCTTGAGCTTATTCTCACACACAAATGTTAAAAACTGGCAGTTGAAGTTAACTTCAATAGCATTCCTCGGAACATGGAGTTGAAAGCCACTGCCACTCCTCCATGGTTGGTGAGCAGGGTGTTCACTGACTCGGGATGTCTTGGCCTTGCTTTCTCGAAGACCACAAGACCCCGGCTCCGCAGCTTACTTATGATGATTGACTCCTGGTCATGCCATGTTTCTGCCATAAACATCACATCCATTTTATAGTCCTGAATTAATTCTACCATATCTTCCACTTTATTATTCAGTGATCTCACGTTCTGAAACCCAATTAAAACTGGAGATCTAGTTTTCTGAGCCTGGTGGCGTCTCAACACAAGTGGAATCAGTTCATGGCGGTTTTTTTTGTGTCTAGCGCACCTTTCCTTGACCTTCCTATCTGCTCTTTTTCCTCGGTAGTGCCACTTCTTCTGATTTCTGCCGATTCCAAGACGATTTATCGCTAATCGGGTTTCCAGAGGCAAGATCACATTGGGATTATTGTACAAAAATAAATCTACCATTCAAATAATTAAAAACCCGTAAAGAAAAAAAATAATAAAAGTAATAAACCCACCCTCCCATCAACCCACCTTCCTTTATCAACCCACCTTCCAGTATCAACCCACCCTCCAATCAACACACCTTCCTCTAGTAACCCACCTTCCTCTATTAACCCACCCTCCAATCAACCCACCCTCTCACCAACCCACCCTCTTATCAATCCCCTCTCTTCCATCAACCCACCCTCCCATCATCCCATCCTCCCATCAATCCACCTTCTTTCATCAACCCACCCGTCTTTCAACCCACCTTCTCCCATCAACTCTACCTTCCTTCAACTCATACCTCCCATCAACCCACCTTCCCTCCAACCCACCCTTCCATCAACCCATTCTCCCATCAACCCACCCTCCTCTATCAACCCACCCTCCAATCAACCCACCCTCTCACCAACCCACCCTCTTATCAATCCCCTCTCTTCATCAACCCACCCTCCCATCAACCCATCTCCCAATTAACATACTCCTCCAATTAACCCACCCTCCCCCATCAACCCTTCTTCCCACCAACCCATCCCTTCCATCAACTACCTTCCCATCAACCCACCCCCCCATCATCCCACCTTCCCATCAACCCACTCTCCCCTCAACCCACCTTCTTCCATCAACCTATACCTCCCATCAACCCATACCTCCCATCAACCCATACTTCCCATCAACCCACCTTCCCTCCAACCCACCCTTCCATCAACCCACCCTCCCATCAACCCACCCTCCTCTATCAACCCACCCTCCCATCAACCCACCCTCTATCAACCCACCCTCTTATTAATCCCCTCTTTTCTATCGACCCACCTTCCCATCAACCCACTCTCCCCTCAACCCCCCTTCTTCCATCAACCCTTCCCATCAACCCACTTTCCCATCAACCCACTTTCCCATCAACCCACATTCCCATCAACCCACTTTCCCATCAACCCACTTTCCCATCAACCCACCTTCCCATCACTCCACCCTCCTCTATCAACCCACCCTCTCATCAACCCACCCCCTCATCAACCCACCCTCTCATCAACCAACCCTCCCATCGACCCATCTCCCAATTAACCCACTTCCCCAATCAACCCACCCTCTTCCATCAACCCTTTCCTTCCACCAACCCATCCCTCCCATCAACCCACCCTCCCATCAACCCACCCCCCCATTAACCCACCCTCTCATCAACCCATCCTCCCATCAACCCACCCTCTCATCAACCCACCCCCCCATCAACCCACCCTCTCATCAACCCATCTCCCAATCAACCCCCTCCCCCAAATAACCCAATTGACCAACCCCCAATTAACCCAACCTTTCAATTAACCCATCTCCCAATTAACCCAACCCTTCCTTCCAGGGTAACGGCTTGTTTATAAAATCGGTGAGTGAGTATGACACTGGGGTTTACGTGTGTTACCTTGACAATTTCGTCAACCCAGTTCTCCACCACAAGTTCTCACTCATCGTTGAAGGTGGCTGGATGGGTGTTTTTAGGTGTTTTGGGGGGTTTTTAGGTGTTATGGTTTTTTAGGGTGTTAGATGTTTTTTGGGTTTTAGAAATTTCCAGGGGTTATAAGTTTGGGGAGAGTTTTTCGGGTGTTTTAGGTTTTTTTAGCTTTTCAACAGTTTTTTCACAAATTTTCACTTTTTTTTTTTTAGGTATTTTCAAGTTTTTTGGAGATCTTTAGAGTTTTTGAAAAGTTATAAAATAAAATGGTCATTTTTCATGGGATCCTAGGTTTTTTTTGATATTGGGAAATTCCCAGGTTTGGAACCTTTTCGTGGTTTGGTTGGGTTCTTGGTTAGATTTTGGTTTCTTTTTTTGTAAAAATTAAAAAAAGTTAAGAATTTTGGAAGTTTAGAGCTGGGAAATTCGTGAGGTTTGTGGATTGGAGGGTTGAAGTTATCAACTTGTTGGAGGTGTCTTATTGTTCCACTGAAGGCTTATTTGTGCTGCTATTTCCGACTGAGTCTTCAGGTGACACTGGCTCTCGTGTTTGCTTTTGATCTTTTGATCTTCGCTGCTGACTCTATCATCCATTCATTCCTTCTTTCTTTCTTTACTTCTTTACTTCTTTCCTTTTTTCATTCCTTCCTTCCTTCTTTCTTACCTTTCTTCTTTCCCTTCCTCCTTCCTTCTTTTTTTTCCTTCTTCCTTCTTTCCTTCATTCCTCCCTCCTATCCCCCTTTCTTTCCTTCCTTCCTTCCTTCCTTCCTTCCTTCCTTCCTTCCTTCCTTCCTTCTTTCCTTCCTTCCTTCCTTCCTTCCTTCCTTCCTTCCTTCCTTCCTTCCTTCCTTCCTTCCTTCCTTCCTTCCTTCCTTCCTTCCTTTATACTTTCTTTCCTTCCTTTCTTTCTTTTTTTTTAATTTTCTCTTTCTTTTTTCTTTCTTTTTTATTTTTTTTCTCTTTTTTCCTTCTTTTCTCCTTTCTTTCTTTCATTCCCCTGTTCCTTCCTTCCTTCTTTTCTCCCTTTTTTCGCTTCTTCCGTCCATCCCTCTTTACTTTTTACATTCCTTTCTTCCTTTTATTTTTCCTTTCTTTTCTCTTTGTCTTCTTTTGTTCCCTTTCTTTCCTTCTCCCCCAATACCCTATATTTATCCGGCATCCCAAACAATCTTGATTCGTACAAACACCCAAAAAATCCCCAGCCTCAACTTTATTTTCAAACCTGAACTCTTCACCAACTTTTTTTTAATTAACTCAGTTTTTCGAATAACCTCAACAACAACAAAAAAACTCAAAAACTAACCCACAAAACCAATTATAAATCTTCAAAAAAATTCGAAAGCTTCTAAAGAAGCATCAGAGATTACAAATAGTTTGTGATTGCTTAAACACCCGGCATCACTACCGAAAACCCAAAAATCCATTTCGAACTCCCGAAAAAACCTTCAAAAAACACCCTAAAAACTCCCAAACCCTTCAAACTACCCAAACCACCCAAACCCTCAAACCCCCCAAACCCTCAGACAATCCCTGGAAATTGGATGGGTACAAGATGAGGTACGACAGCTCCAATTGGTTTCCTTCAGGAACCCTCGAACCCCTCCCCACCCCTTCCAAGTCTTTTCTCCTCATGTGTGAGACCAGAGGGTCTCCCAACCCCCAACCCTCTATCACGTGGTACAAAGACCGTGAACCAGTCACTTCTGGAAAGAATTTTTATATAATTGTAAGTTTTTGGGGGTTTTCGTGTGGATTTTAGGATAGTTGATCCTTGGGTTGTTTTATTCGGGGTTAATTTTTTGGGTGGTTGGTTTTTATAGGTGAGTTTTTTTTAATGAGCTTTTTTCCAGGCGGAGATACTTTTAAATAAAAGGTTTTTCCGAATTGGTTGCTTTTAGAACAAAAATTCTTTGTACTAGATCAAATTAAACTTAAAATTGAGTCACCCTCAAGTAAAATCCCACCACCCCACACGACCACACACCACCCCACACCACGAAGCACCACCAAAAACCACCCCACACCATGAAGCACCACCAAAAACCACCCCACACCACCAAAAATCCCCACACACCACCCCACACAAGAACACACAACCACATACAACCACACACCACTACACATCACCACACACAACCACACACAACCAAACATCACCACACACCACCAAACACCACCACAAACTACCACATCCAACCCCACACCACGAAAAATCACCAGATACCACCACACACCAACACACACCACCACACACCACCACAAACCACTACACACTAGGATGACTCTAGCGACTGGAAACAAAACTTTGTCTCATCCACTCTCGTCATCATCAGGTTCGTGAACATGATGGCAATTTTTATTTAGCATGGAAACTTGTAAGAGGAAAAAGCAAATGAAATAAAATGAGAAAAAAATGAGAGAAAAAAACAATGAAATGAAAGGAAAAAAAAACAATAGTATGTAAAAAAACAGAAAAAAAAAGACATCATAAAGAAAAATTAATTTTTTTCAACTTTTTCAATTCATTTTCTTTTCCAATTTTTTTCCTTCTGACTCTCCTTTCTTACTCGATAATACTCACAACTATTCCAAACTCCTCTTAACTCCTAATTTCTTTTAAATACCAGCTTCTAACTCCAAAATATTCTCACTTATCCACTTCTTCCTCCTCCTTCTCTTTCTTTTC
>OX387262.1:1698255-1705427 GCA_947562095.1 Branchellion lobata | reverse complement strand
CAGACACCTTGTTCAATTCGTCCAGCACGATAGTGGCGAAATCCATGAAGTGTTTGAGGCATTCGGCGTCCATTCCTGTTTCCTGTTTGTGTAGCGTGTGATTTTTGGAAATTTTTATATATCCATCCACCCATCTTTCCATCCATCCATTCATATATCTCTCCATCCATCCATCCATCATTCCGTCCCTCCGTCCCTCCATCCATCCAACCACCCATCCATTTATTCATCCATCCAATCCCTTATCCATCCGTCCATCCATCCATCCATCCACCCAAACAACCATCCCTCCATCCATCCGTTCATCATCCATTCATCTATCCATCCGTCCATCTATCCATCCATCACCCATTCATCCCTCCATCCATCCAACCATCCATCCATCCATCAATCCATCCATCCATCCATCTTTCCTTCCACCTTTCCATTCATCCATCCATTCATCTATCCCATCATCCATCCATCCCTCCATCCATCCGTTTATCCATTCATACTTCCATTCCTCCATCCATCCATCCATCCATCCACCCATCCATCCATCCATCTAACGATTCATCTTTCCATTTATTCATCCAACCATTCATCCATCCATTCATCCATTCATTCATCTTACCCTCTTTATGAGTCTATCCTTAGGCGCCTTTCCAACCTTTAACAAAATAATAACAATGGTGATAAATATTACGATAATGAATTTAATTAGTATTATCATTAGTAGTAGTAGTATTGGTATTTATTATTATTATTATTACTATTATTATTATTATTATTATTATTATTATTATTATTATTATTATTATTATTATTATAAGAATAATAATAATAATAATAATAGTAATAATAATAATTATTATTATTATTTTTATTTTTATTTTTATTTTTATTATAAGAATTATTATTATTATTATTATTATTATTATTATTATTATTATTCTTATTATTATTATTATTATTATTATTATTATTATTATTATTATTATTATTATTATTATTATTATTATTATTATTATTATTATTATTATTATTATTATTATTATTATTATCATTATTATTATTATTATTATTATTATTATTATTATTATTATTATTATTATTATTATTATTATTATTATTATTATTATTATTATTATTATTATTATTATTATTATTATTATTATTATTATTATTATTATTATTATTATTATTATTATTATTATTATTATTATCATTATTGTCATTATTAGCATTTTATATTATCACTACTAACATTTTTTTTTTAAATTATAATTATCATTATTATTAACCTTTTGCACCAGTACCACAAGGCACAAAAAACGTTTGGCGATAAAAATTCTCCAGAGGAGGTGGGCGAGTCCTGGGAGAGGAGGGGGGGGGGGTTTGGGTGGGGAAGAGGAGGTTTGGGGGAATGTGGTTTTGAAAGAAGAGGAATAGTGGGGATTTTTGGGGTGGATCGGAACGGTGGGCAGGATAGGAATGGGTTTGAATAGGAGAGAAAGATTGGATGAACGGAAAAAATAAAAAACCACAAACCACCCCACAAACCACCCCACAAACCACCCCACAAACCACCCCACAAACCACCCCACAAACCACCCCACAAGCCGCCGCACAAATAATCCCACGAGCAACCCCACAAACCACCCCACAAACCGCTCCACAAACCATTTCACAAACCACCCCACAAACAACCCCACAAACCACCACACAAACCACACCACAAACAACCCCACAAACCATCACACAAACCACACCACAAACCACTCCACAAACCACACCACAAACCACTCCACAAACCACACCACAAACCACCACACTAACCACACCACAAACCACCACACTAACCACACCACAAACCACCACACAAACCACCACAAACCACACCACAAACCACACCACAAACCACCACACTAACCACACCACAAACCACACTAACCACACCACAAACCACCACACTAACCACACCACAAACCACCACAAACCACACCACAAACCACCACACTAACCACACCACAAACCACCACACTAACCACACCACAAACCACCACACTAACCACACCACAAACCACCACACTAACCACACCACAAACCACCACACTAACCACACCACAAACCACCACAAACCACACCACAAACCACGTCTCATACAAGCATTCCTTATGAGCTCATAAAACTCCACAGCTCTTTTCAGCTTTTCTCCCCATCCTCCACCACTACCCACCTCCTTCCCACCCCCAGCTTCCCCATTTCCACCATCACACCCCCCCTCCACCCCTTTTTGCCATTGCACCATGAGTTCCCAGCAAGAGTTGAGGAGGAGGTTGTAGTGGTGGCCAGTGGTGGGAAAATGTCTTTGGATTGTTTGCAGATGTGCTGGCGGAGGGGGGCATTGGGATGAAATAAAAATGAGATAGGTGGAAAAAAGTGAAAATGGGGGGGTGGGGATGGAGGAGTAAAATTGGTGTGATAGAATATGAGGGGGAAATAGATGGGATGAGTAGGCGGGAATAAGTGATACGTAGAATTTTGAACGGAAATATGGAGAAAAAAAAATTTAATGACTTTAAAAAATATTAAAAAATCATTTAAAAAATTTATTATTTAAAAAAAACAAAAAATAATGAAAAAAATAATTAAAAATTAGTAAAAACCTTGGATGGTGTTGATGGTGGAAGGTTCAATGGTGAATGAACTGATAGCTTTGACAAGGAGTGAAGAAGAAGAGGAGGAGGAGGAGGAGGAGAAGGAAGAAGAAGATGGGACAAAGTGTAATTGATTGAGTTTGTCAGAGGGGGAAGAAGGGGTAGAGAAAGGGGTGGAGGAAGAGGTGGAAGGGGTGGAAGGGGTGGAGGGAAAAAAAGAAGAAAAAGAAGAAGGAAGGTTGAGAGATGAAGGAGGTTTGAAAGAGGGGGGAAGGGAAGAGGGGGGAAGGGAGGAGGGGGGAAGGGAGGAGGGGGGAAGGGAGGAGGGAGGAAGGGAGGAGGGGGGAAGGGAAGAGGGGGGTGGGGCTGTTGAGCACGTTTTCAGTGGTTTAATTCCTTCAACAACTCCATCTGCAGTTTTACCGCTGCTGCCAACAGAAACATGAACGTCGGAAGTAGCAGCGGAACCGGTAACAGTAGTAGCAGCAGAGTCAGAAACAGAATCAGCAATACCGGAAGTAGAAACAAAACCGGAAGCCGTAGCAGTAAAACCGGAAACAGAGTCAAAGCACGTGATCACGTGGGGTGGTAGGTTGTAGTTGCTGATAAATCGACCACATAGTTCCGAGATCAGACCTAGAAATAAAAAGTATTGTTGGAAAAATGAAAATAAAAATTGAGAGAATCTAATGAAAATCATGAAGAAAAACGAAAAACTATTTTTTATAGAATAAAAAATGGAAAAACAATTTTTATTCAAGGATGGAGATGAGCATAAAACAAAGATAAAAAGTACAAAATGAAAAAGAAAAAGAAATGAGAAAAAAAAGAAAAATAAATAAAATAAAACGAAACGAAATTAATGAAACATTATCTACTCGCCAGTTCCCTTGTCTAACACCATCCTCATGGAGATGTCAATCACTTTCGGAAGCTCCACCCCTTGACCAATCAGCTTTCTTCCTTCCACCGCGACAAAGAGGCTCTGGACCAATAGGAGGTCGTGAAAGAGAGTGCACAAAGTGCTCCAGTGTTGCTTGTCTTTGTTTATTGTTTCCCAGCCGTCATTGTTGTCGTTGTTGGTATTGGTGTCGTTTTTGTCATTGTTGTTGGTGTTGTCGTTTTTGTTTTTGTTGGTGTAAGTGTTTTCAATGTTGTTGTTGTTGTCGTTGGGGATGTTGTCATTTTTGTCGAACTTAATTTTTTCATGAATGTGGTCGTTGTTGTCAATGTAGTTTTTTTTGTTTGTTACAACGTGTTTTTCTTTTTCTCCTCTTCCACCCGTTTCTATTCTCGTTTTTCTACCACGTGACTTTTCAACATTTTTTTTTCTAGTTCCAATTTTTTTTGTTTTTCCGTTGTTAACTTTTTCGAAAATCTAGAAAAAATTTTTTTTAATTATTGAGTCGGGAAGCAAAAGTAAATGAAAATAATTATATTTTTTTTTCAAAAAGATTCACTTTTCAGAGAGGAAGAACAAGAAACAGAAAAAAAAGAGAGGGGAAAGAAGAATGGAAAAAGAGAAGAGTAAAAAAAAAACAGAAAAAAAGTAGGGTAGACAAAAAAAAAGAGAAAATGAAAAAATAAGAAGATGGAAAGAAGTGGAGTATAAAAAAAAGAAAGAAAAGAAGTAAGAGAGGGTGGAAAAATAAAAGAAGTGAGAAGAGAGAGGGTGGAAGAAGAAGAGAAGTGAGAAGAGAGAGGGTGGAAGAAGAAGGGAAGTGAGAAGAGAGAGGGTGGAAGAAGGGAAGTGAGAAGAGAGAGGGTAGAAGAAGGGAAGTGAGAAGAGAGAGGGTGGAAGAAGAAGAAAAGTGAGAAGAGAGAAGGTGGAAGAAGAAGAGAAATGAGAAGAGAGAGGGTGGAAAAAGAAGGGAAAAGAAAAGAGAGAGGGTGGAAGAAGAAGGGAAGAGAGAAGAGAGAAGGTGGAAGAAGAAGAGAAATGAGAAGAGAGAGGGTGGAAGAAGAAGGGAAGTGAGAAAAGAGAGGGTGGAAGAAGAAGGGAAGTGAGAAGAGAGAGGGTGGAAGAAGAAGGGAATTGAGAAGAAAGAGGGTGGAAGAAGAAGAGAAGTGAGAAGAGAGAAGGTGGGAGAAGGAGGGAAGTGAGAAGAAAGAGGGTGGAAGAAGAAGAGAAGTGAGAAGAGAGAAGGTGGAAGAAGAAGGGAAGTAAGAAAAGAGATGGTGGAAGAAGAAGGGAAGTGAGAAGAGAGAGGGTGGAAGAAGAAGGGAAGTGAGAAGAGAGAAGGTGGAAGAAGAAGAGAAGTGAGAAAAGAGAGGGTGGAAGAAGAAGGGAAGTGAGAAGAGAGAGGGTGGAAGAAGAAGAGAAGTGAGAAAAGAGAAGGTGGAAGAAGAAGAGAAATGAGAAGAGAGAGGGTGGAAGAAGAAGGGAAGTGAGAAAAGAGAGGGTGGAAGAAGAAGAGAAGTGAGAAAAGAGAGGGTGGAAGAAGAAGGGAAGTGAGAAGAAAGAGGGTTGAAGAAGAAAAGTGAGAAGAGAGAAGGTGGAAGAAGAAGAGAAGTGAGAAGAGAGAGGGTGGAAGAAGAAGGGAAGTGAGAAGAGAGAGGATGGAAGAAGAAGGGAAGTGAGAAGAGAGAGGGTGGAAGAAGAAGGGAAGTGAGAAGAGAGAGGGTGGAAGAAGAAGGGAAGTGAGAAGAGAGAGGGTGGAAGAAGAAGGGAAGTGAGAAGAGAGAGGGTGGAAAAAGAAGGGAAGTGAGAAGAGAGAGGGTGGAAGAAGAAGGGAAGTGAGAAGAGAGAGGGTGGAAAAAGAAGGGAAGTGAGAAGAGAGAGGGTGGAAGAAGAAGGGAAGTGAGAAGAAGGGAAAAGAATTACGAAAACGGGAAAAAAAGAAAAAAAGAAAGAAAGCGATAGAGTTGAGAAAAGTTAAAATGGTGAAAAGGAAAAGGAAGAAGAGAAGAAGGAAGTGAGGAAGAGATGAAGGAAGTGAGGAAGAGAAGAAGGAAGTGAGGAAGAGAAGAAGGAAGTGAGGAAGAGAAGAAGGAAGTGAGGAAGAGAAGAAGGAAGTGAGGAAGAGATGAAGGAAGTGAGGAAGAGAAGAAGGAAGTGAGGAAGAGATGAAGGAAGTGAGGAAGAGAAGAAGGAAGTGAGGAAGAGATGAAGGAAGTGAGGAAGAGATGAAGGAAGTGAGGAAGAGAAGAAGGAAGTGAGGAAGAGAAGAAGGAAGTGAGGAAGAGAAGAAGGAAGTGAGGAAGAGAAGAAGGAAGTGAGGAAGAGAAGAAGGAAGTGAGGAAGAGAAGAAGGAAGTGAGGAAGAGAAGAAGGAAGTGGGGAAGAGAAGAAGGAAGTGAGGAAGAGATGAAGGAAGTGAGGAAGAGAAGAAGGAAGTGAGGAAGAGAAGAAGGAAGTGAGGAAGAGAAGAAGGAAGTGAGGAAGAGAAGAAGGAAGTGAGGAAGAGATGAAGGAAGTGGGGAAGAGAAGAAGGAAGTGAGGAAGAGATGAAGGAAGTGAGGAAGAGATGAAGGAAGTGAGGAAGAGAAGAAGGAAGTGGGGAAGAGAAGAAGGAAGTGAGGAAGAGAAGAAGGAAGTGAGGAAGAGATGAAGGAAGTGAGGAAGAGAAGAAGGAAGTGAGGAAGAGATGAAGGAAGTGAGGAAGAGATGAAGGAAGTGAGGAAGAGAAGAAGGAAGTGAGGAAGAGATGAAGGAAGTGGGGAAGAGAAGAAGGAAGTGAGGAAGAGATGAAGGAAGTGAGGAAGAGATGAAGGAAGTGAGGAAGAGAAGAAGGAAGTGGGGAAGAGAAGAAGGAAGTGAGGAAGAGAAGAAGGAAGTGGGGAAGAGAAGAAGGAAGTGAGGAAGAGATGAAGGAAGTGAGGAAGAGAAGAAGGAAGTGAGGAAGAGAAGAAGGAAGTGGGGAAGAGAAGGAGGAAGTGAGGAAGAGAAGAAGGAAGTGAGGAAGAGAAGAAGGAAGTGAGGAAGAGAAGAAGGAAGTGAGGAAGAGAAGAAGGAAGTGAGGAAGAGAAGAAGGAAGTGAGGAAGAGAAGAAGGAAGTGAGGAAGAGATGAAGGAAGTGAGGAAGAGAAGAAGGAAGTGAGGAAGAGATGAAGGAAGTGAGGAAGAGAAGAAGGAAGTGAGGAAGAGATGAAGGAAGTGAGGAAGAGATGAAGGAAGTGAGGAAGAGAAGAAGGAAGTGAGGAAGAGAAGAAGGAAGTGAGGAAGAGAAGAAGGAAGTGAGGAAGAGATGAAGGAAGTGAGGAAGAGAAGAAGGAAGTGAGGAAGAGAAGAAGGAAGTGAGGAAGAGAAGAAGGAAGTGAGGAAGAGAAGAAGGAAGTGAGGAAGAGAAGAAGGAAGTGAGGAAGAGAAGAAGGAAGTGAGGAAGAGAAGAAGGAAGTGGGGAAGAGATGAAGGAAGTGAGGAAGAGAAGAAGGAAGTGAGGAAGAGATGAAGGAAGTGAGGAAGAGATGAAGGAAGTGAGGAAGAGAAGAAGGAAGTGAGGAAGAGAAGAAGGAAGTGAGGAAGAAAAGAAGGAAGTGAGGAAGAGAAGAAGGAAGTGAGGAAGAGAAGAAGGAAGTGAGGAAGAGAAGAAGG
>OX387262.1:1672980-1677980 GCA_947562095.1 Branchellion lobata | reverse complement strand
ATGTGCCTCTGGAAGATATATTTATTAATATTTTAAAAAATACTTTTTCTTTTCAAGCATGGAGTTCATTTTTTTTTAATTTTGCATACGTTATGTAGCATAAAATAATTTTTGAAAGTAAAAAAATGACTTTGAATAATTGAGTATTCTTCCCCAGATC
Source organism: Branchellion lobata (assembly GCA_947562095.1). Classification (NCBI taxonomy): domain Eukaryota; kingdom Metazoa; phylum Annelida; class Clitellata; order Hirudinida; family Piscicolidae; genus Branchellion; species Branchellion lobata. The sequence continues at coordinate 1,677,820 of OX387262.1, read as the reverse complement.
GGAATTTATGAGCATCCGTGCGAAACCTTTGGAAGATATAACTAATGGCTTTGATTAATCCTTTTCCAAAAAATTCTTCAAAAAATGTTATAGCTTTCAATTTTTTGGAAGTTTTTTTTCAAACTTTCCCAACAGAAAATGTTGACGAGATTTTTCAACTTCACAATTTTTTTTATTTTTTTTATTTCCGCCCCTGATTAACTTTTCAGTCTCTATAGGCCACTAAAAAATGAAAAAATAAAAAGAATTGGGAAAAAAGACGATGATTGGAACTGGGAAATTAAAGGTTATGCTTGTGTGGCATAAGTGAACATTTTGTACAACATCACATCGCAAAAAACACAACACCGCATAAAAAACACCACACAACACCAAAAAATGCAAAAGTACACAAAACAACACACAACACAACAACAAACAACGCAGCGCCGCACAATACAACACACCACAACCCCACACAATGTCACACAACCCAATAACACACAACACCACACGAAACAACCCACCACCACACAACACTTACACACACCAAAACAATTTGGCTACTTTATGTCGCTTATAAGTGCAGAAGATAGTCCAAAATACTGGATATTTAAATCTAATGGTGATGACTTTCAAATAACTTGCAAGAAACACTCCCACACTACGCAAGGAAACTGGCATACATGCTTATTTCAACACTATAAAATCACCCAAACGTTGTAACACCCTTTCAAGCTGGAATACAACCCGTGATGCCACCTCAAAAATGTACATGGCTTTAAAGCTATAATACCACTTCAAACAACCACCATCACAAGTTTCCTTGCAGCTCAAACAGCCACACAGCCAAAGCACAACTACACTGCTAAAGAACCATCCTCACAATTCAAACAACCCCCAAAAAACACACCCCAAAAAAAACTCTTAAAACAAAAAAAAAACACAAAAACACTCATTATATAAAAACTACACCACACCACTCCACCACGCCAACAACCACATCCCTCCACCACACTAACAATCACACCACACCACTCCACAACACCACAACAACACCACCACACCATTCCACCACGCCAACAACCACACCACTTCACAACACCACAACAACACCACCACACCACTCCACAATACCACACCATGTCACAACACCAAAACCACACCACAATCTCAACAACACTCACAATCACACCCCAACCACACCACAGTTGGACAAGAGTTGGGACCTTCACGTGGTGTCCAACGAGATGCCGCCAAGTGGCGACATTCGAACCCAACCAACCCATCGACCAAGCTGCGCTGTGGAAGGCGCAAACTAAAAACTCCCTCCATTCCCACCTCCCCTTTTTCAATAGCCGAAGATGCACATCCCGCCCTGTACCTCCGGTCTCTCCTCTTGAGGGCGGGCGACGTCGAGGTAAATCCCGGGCCAGTGTGCCGAGGATGCACTAAGACAATCAGACGTGACATCACCCCCATCACCTGTTCAAGCTGCAGCCAGCCATACCACAAGACTTGCTCTGGCCTTACTCGAAACAAAAAAAGTAATCAAGGCTTCATCTGCAGGCCCTGCGCTGGACTCGCGACTCCAACAATCACGCAGGCGATGGGAACAAATAAACAATGCTGTGTCTGCAATACGAAAATGAGACTAAACAGCATTGCCATCAGGTGTCATAGTTGCGGTGGCATCTCCCACAGGAAATGTGCTAATGTCTACCGCAATGTACCACACGTAAATTGGTGCTGTCACGTCTGTAACCATAACATCTTAACCTCCAACAATACTAATGGCAAACACACAACCAATAATAATAATAATAATAATAATAATAATAATAATAATAATAATAATAATAATAATAATAATAATAATAATAATAATAATAATAATAATAATAATAATAATAATAATAATAATAATAATAATAATAATAATAATAATAATAATAATAATAATAATAATAATAATAATAACAATAATAATAATAACCACACATCCAACAAGAAGAAACCAAAAAATACAATGTGCCCAGCATGTCGTGGCCGGCTGGCTAACTATAGGGCCCCACTTGAGTGCTCCGAATGCAAGAGAGGATTCCACCTCAAATGTGCTCCACAAACAAGGCCTGCCTTGGAGCATCTTCGAAGCACCCACAGCTGGACCTGCCAGACCTGTATTTCCGCCCCTAACAGTGGGACAACCCAATAGTCGAACGGAGCACCACAGAAGCCCCGAAACACCCTTAAAAGGCTGACCGTAATGCAATGGAATTGCGATTACCTGGCAACGAAGATCCCCGAACTCCGAGTGGTCATCAAGAAGTATGCAGTGGACATCATTCTGCTACAAGAAACCAAGCTTGGTTTGGAGGACCCTACCCCTCTACTGGAAGCTTTTGATGCTATCAGAACGGACAGGAAGGGTAGTGGAACTCACACAAGAAGAGGTGGAGGCCTCATCACTTACATCAAAAAAGGCCTCCAATACTCGGTGCCCCAGTGCCCCGCAGTAATCCCCTTAGAACAGCAGTGCATAGTTCTACCAACCTCGGGTAGACGTTCCATCTCCATCATAAACGTCTATATCCCACCGGAGAGCTCAACACACACGAGGGACTTTTCAAAACTAATAGCACCCAACCTTCTCAAGCACCTTCCAGCCGACGTGGAGGTAAAACTACTCAAAATTCTTAACCACAGTTGGCTCGAAGGCTGCTGCCCTCAGTCTTGGCGGGATGCGGTCATCATCCCGTTTCTCAAAAAAGATAAGGACCCACAGTCGGTAGACAGTTACCGGCCCATTGCCCTCACATCAACGATCTGCAAGCTACTTGAAAGAATGATCGTAAATCGTCTCCCATGGTGGCTTGAAGAGCATTCCTTGCTAAGTCCATGGCAAGTCGGGTTCCGGAAGGGTCGAAGCACAGTGGACCAATGCCTCCGCCTATCACAACATATCTCTGACGGATTCCAGTCGTCGGAGAGGCTACGGACAGGAATGACCCTGTTCGATTTCAGCAAAGCCTATGATAGGGTCTGGAGAACAGGTCTGCTGCAAAAGATGCACCTTCTAGGTATCCCGGCTTCCTGGTGTGTATCATTTCGTGGCTGACGAACCGACAAGCCCGCGTCAGGGTCAATGCCAAGGTTGGGCGATCGAGAACTTTCAAAAAAGGTCTCCCACAAGGCTCAGTTTTGTCCCCCTTGCTCTTTGTCATATATATTAATGATCTCTTCATGCAATTTGAAGACACAACCCTCGTGAGTGCCTATGCCGATGACCTGGCGATTACATGTAACGGAAGAAGTAACACAGATATGACAAAGAAGCTCCAAAAAGAAGTTGACAAGGTAGTGAAGTGTAGTGATGATGCTCGTCTCACACTTAATACAAACAAATGTGAGGTCTCTTTCTTCAGCCTATGCACAGCTGAAGCGTCATGGCAGCCGCATATTACAATCAGAGGTTTACCCCTCTCCTTCAACTCCTACCTTTTTAGGCGTTCAATACGACCGACAAATCACTTTCAGTGAGCACGCTAAAAAGGTATGCCAGGCTATGACCAAAAAAACGAATATTCTCCGTGCCCTTGGGGGCACAACTTGGGGATGGCGAACAATAAACTTGAGAACGATTTACATCGCCACTCAAAAATCTCTAGCCAAATATGGTTCACAGGCCTGGGCTCTCTGGTTTTCGAAATCCAACCTAGGGAAGCTCGAAAGTGCCCAGCTGAACGCAGCTAGAGCCATCACTGGTCACCGAGGATCAACCCCTGAAGAATTCGTTTTAAAAGAGGCACATCTCACTCCACTGGAAGCAAGATACAAGACCCTGTCACTTCTTAAGGCGGATAGTTGGCTACAACAGGCTGACACTGACCCCCGGAGACTGACCTTGGACCGACAAGCTCCTCAAAGACTGGTAAAAAAAGATTGGCGGGGATTGACCACGCCGGTTTTAAGGGAACTTAATCTGTTCTTTCAACACCAAACCGGCAAAGCGAGGCTCCCACCCCCTTGGGACCGCCCACCTCCAGCCCCCATCTACATGACACCAGCGAGCAAGTCGATGCCTCAAATCGTCCAACTGGAAAAAGCCCAACGAACCATCGAGGAGGTAGGTCATAGTGACCTCCAGATCTATACTGATGGTTCTACGACAGATAGCACCAGAAACAGTGGAGCTGGCATGATCATAGCCAGAGACAAAAAAGTCCTCCACCGATGGCACGCACCTACAGAGGCGCGCAGCTGTGCCTACTCGGCGAAAAAAGCAGCGCTAGAAGCTGCTTTGAAGTGGCTAGAGAGTGAAAATGATTGGCACATGGCGGTCATTGTCTGGGATTGCAAATCCCTAGTTGAAACCACAGGCAACTCACACCAAACCAACCCGATCATCGTCACTCTTCAACGGTCCTTCGCCAGAATCACTCGTTCCAAAAAACTACTCATCGTCTGGGCCCCCGGACACTGTAACCTTTGGGGCAATGAGCTGGCGGACTCAGAAGCCAAGCGGGGATCCACTCTACCACAACCGGCCGAGCGGCACTCGGACCAAAAAACCAGGAAAGCGGTGATTCACCGAGAAGACAGACCACTCCCGAGCAGCCACCACCGCTTCATGGACTTGTACACAACCAAAACAAACCAAACAAGGAGAACACCCCCAACAAGGCAGAACTGACGGATCTGGTCAGGTTCCGAAGCAGACACCACCCAAGCCTCCGCCGATGGCTGCACCTCACAGGAAAAGCAGATTCAGACCTCTCTCGACTTTGTGAGGAAGAGGTCGAATCAGCTGAACACCTCTGGCTCAATTGCCCAGCTTTCGCAAGGGCCCGCTTCTGCCACA
>OX387262.1:1650480-1660480 GCA_947562095.1 Branchellion lobata | reverse complement strand
TGCCACAAGCCAATCATTATGCCACATGCTAATCATTCTTCCACATGCCAATCATTATGCCACATGCCAATCACTATGCCACAAGCCAATCACTATGCCACATGCCAATCATTATGCCACATGCCAATCATTATGCCACAAGCCAATCATTATGCCACATGCCAATCATTATGCCACATGCCAATCATTATGCCACATGCTAATCATTCTTCCACATGCCAATCATTATGCCACATGCCAATCACTATGCCACAAGCCAATCACTATGCCACATGCCAATCATTATGCCACAAGCCAATCATTATGCCACATGTCAATCATTATGCCACATGCCAATCATTATGCCACAAGCCAATCATTGTGCCACATGCCAATCATTATGCCACAAGCCAATCATTATGCCACATGCCAATCATTATGCCACATGCCAATCATTATGCCACAAGCCAATCATTGTGCCACATGCCAATCATTATGCCACAAGCCAATCATTATGCCACATGCCAATCATTATGCCACATGCCAATCATTATGCCACATGCCAATCATTATGCCACAAGCCAATCATTATGCCACATGCCAATCATTATGCCACATGCCAATCATTGTGCCACATGCCAATCATATGCCACAAGCCAATCATTATGCCACATGCCAATCACTATGCCACATGCCAATCACTATGCCACATGCCAATCATTATGCCACATGCCAATCATTATGCCACATGCCAATCATTGTGCCACATGCCAATCATATGCCACAAGCCAATCATTATGCCACATGCCAATCATTATGCCACATGCCAATCATTGTGCCACATGCCGATCATATGCCACAAGCCAATCATTATGCCACATGCCAATCATTATGCCACATGCCAATCATTATGCCACAGGCGCAGAAGTGTTGAACACAGAAAAGCCATAAGGTTACGAATAATAATAAATATTGGATGAGATTTTCCATAAAAATAGGAAAGACTGAAAAACGTTCATAGTGCTTCGAACCTCATGAGACTCAACAAGGCAAAACAAGTTTTTTGTTTCAACAACTTAGAAAAATGAAATTTTGAGCAGAATTTTTGATTTATAACTTAAATTCACCTTTAACATTTCTTCATGGATTCCATAGTGATCATACGATTGGAAATAATAATCATCATCATCATAATGATTTTTTTCTTCACCACCCCTTTCACCATCACCACCATCACCACCCCTTTCACCATCACCACCATCACCACCCCTTTCACCATCACCACCATCACCCCTACCAGAGCAACTACCACTGAACTCCCCCACATGTGATCGATTGATATAAGATGACCTCATTTTATTGAGGTCAGTCACAGCGTTTTCTAATTGGTTGCTAAAAAAAGAATTTTGTTTCTTTAAAAAGTTCAACTCAGCCAATAGCATGTCGTATTGCTGATGAGTCATGGATATTGTGGATTCTGATAGGTTAGAAGATTTGACATCTTTGGTGTCAGAAGTGTTAGATTCTTTGGTGTCAAAGGATTTAGTATCTTTGGTGTCACAAGATTTAGTATCTTTGGTGTCAGAGGATTCTGGAGGATTTGACAGACATTTCGGCAAGTCACACTCGATATCTGGAATGAAGTGAGGTCAGAAAAAGCTTTAAAAATAATTCACTTGAAATAATGATGAAAATAATAAAATTGATGGCTATTTTTATTGAAACTATCTATTTTTTTAATTATATCATTATTATAGTTATTGTTATTATTATTATTATTATTATTATTATTAGTAGTAGTAGTAGTAGTAGTAGTAGTAGTAGTAGTAGTAGTAGTAGTATTATTATTATTATTTATAGTAGTAGTAGTAGTAGTATTATTATTGTTAATATCATCATCATCATCATCATCATCATCATCATCATCATCATCATCCTCATCATCATCATCATCATCATCATCATCATCATCATCATCATCATCATCATCATCATCATCATCATCATCATCATCATCATCATCATCATCATCATCATCATCATCATCATCATCATCATCATCATCATCATACAATACAATACAATACAAACACGAATATTATTATAGTGGCATTAACCCCGTAGAGTTTCGAGGCCACTCAAAAATGTCTCATTATTAAAACTATTGTGAAAAATTAAAAATAGAATTAAATAAGTAAATAAATGAAAATAAAAATAAATTATTTCTAAAAAATAACAGTATTATTATTATGATGGAGGGAACGATTTATTGAAAAGGTAAGTCTTCAGAGATCTACAAAATGATTTTGTTGAACTTGAAGATTTTAAGCTGTTAGGCAGGTTGTTCCACAACTTAGGTCCGCTGACGCTGAACCTTCTTAATCCTAATGATTTTAGCTTGTGCTTGTTGGGAACAACGTCCTTTGACTTAGCCGATCTCAGTCATTGTTTTTCCGGCAGAGTAGCAGCTGGAACTAGGTCACGTTTCAGCTACGCAAGACCCTCGTTGGACAAGCACTTATACATCTGCAGAGCAATTTTAAATTCAATTCTTTCATCAATTTTCAGCCAGTGAAGCTCCTTGAGTACAGTGGTAATGTGATCATATTTTCTTACTCCTGTAATGAGCCTGGCTGTTGAATTGATTATGGATTGAATACTCTGCGTTGCTACCTTAGTTAAGCTGACTAAAGCTATGTTGCCATAGTCAATACGACTTGAAACTAAGGCCAATGCAAGTGTCTTCAAGGAGTCTATTGTCAAACATCCCTTGATGGATCTTATTTGACGCAGAGAGGTAAAACACACCTGTATTGTTTTTGATACCTGCGTTGACATTGTGAGGTCTCTATCCCTGGATATTCCCAAGTTCCTTACAGATTTTGATGGAGAGATGTTGCTTTCTAATACACGGACAGAATAGCTCGGAATATTTTTCAGATTCCGACGAGAAGAGGACCAGATCACTTCAGTCTTCTCACTGTTGAGCTTGAGGCAATTGGCTCCCATCCAAGATGCGATTTCATCTACACACTCAGACACTCTTATCTGCAATTCTTCTGTGCCTTCATTATTTCAGTGGCCATATATTTGAGTGTCATCAGCATATTGATGAAATCCCAGCTTGTATTTCATAACTATTCTTTCCAGGTCTCCAGTGTATAGAGAAAACAACAGTGGTCCAAGAACAGATCCTTGTGGGACACCCATTGAAGAGTCAATAAAATCCGATTTTGTCCCACTGCAACGTACATTGAAGGATCTGTCACTCAAGTAATTTTTGAACCATTCCAGTGTGAGACCATAAAACCATATGTGTTTTCTAGCCATTTTAGCAAAAAACCCTGATCAACTAAGTCAAAGGCAGCTGACAGGTATGAAGAGGGAGAGCTTACCATCATCGGCTGCACCAAGAATGTCTGAATACACTTTTGTAACAGCCGTTTCAGTGGAATGATGACGACAGTAAGCTGATTGGTGGGTGGGGAGAAGATTTGAATTATTTAAATAGCTCATGACTCTGTTGAGAACAAGCCTTTCTGAGAGCTTGGACAAAACAGGCAGATTAGAGATGGGTCTGTAGGATGAAGCAACGTTGTGATCAAGACTAGGCTTTTTCAACAGTGGTGTAATCTGAGCCGATTTCCAAGACTTTGGGACAATTCCCTCAGAAAAAGACTGATTGACCATAGTTTTTACAAAAGGTAAAATCATTCCTGAAATCTTTTTCAAAAGCCAAGTGGGTATTGGATCAGATGCACACTGTTTATTGGGAAGCCTCTGAATAGCCTTGAGAAGCTCATCCTCATCCACATCCTGGAGCCTACTGAGACCGCCTTCTTGTGCATAAGCTAAATAAATGGGGTTTTCTCTGGCTCGGATTGAGTTCCTCGCTGACTCAACATTCTTCAACAGAAAAGATTGGAATTCAACAGGCTGAATTCCGTCAACAGAAGATCTCTTTCCTCGACCAGAGACACTATTAATGTGGCTCCAAATGTTAGCCGTTTTGTTTTTTGGATCACTGAGTTTATTATTCCAGTAATCTCTACGCTTGTGTCTACACAGTCTTTTGTAGAGTTTCTTCTGACCCATCCATGCGGCAAAATCATTCTCACTCTTGGTCCTCATGTAGATCCTTTCTAAACTCCTTTTCAGACATTTCGAAGTACGACACTCCCGATCAAACCATGGATCAGAAGGTCTTTCATGTATTCTAACGGTCTTAAAAGGAATCATCTTGTCAAGGATCCCTGACAGAGTGGAGTTATAAAGGTCAGAAGCTGAGTCCACATCAAGACTTGTGGCAGCTGAAAGCGGAGACAGCTTTATTTCCGAAATAAACTTTTCAGTGTCCAAAAAATTCCAACGTCTAATTTGGAGCTGTCGATAGATGGGAGGTGGTTTAAGCATCTCACAACTGCACAAAAGCAGCTTGTGATCAGAAATGCCACTATCAATATATTTGATGTTGACACTCTTTCTGGATGCTATCACATCAAGCCATCCTCCTTGGTTATGGGTGGGTTGGTTTGTGGACGAATCAAAACCATGGGACCTTAAAATGTTGAGAAATGTTTGTACATCTGTGTTGTTGGACTGCTCCAAGTGAAATTGAAATCACCAAGAATCAAAACCTCTTCATTGTATGTGGCCAGAATACCCAAGGTGTTTTCAAATTCCTTGTAAAACAATGAAGAAGCAGCACCTGTGCGATAAACAACCAATCCGATGACTGACTTGGAGCTTGAGCTTATTCTCACACACAAATGTTCAAAACTGGCAGTTGAAGTTAACTTCAATAGCATTCCTCGGAACATGGAGTTGAAAGCCACTGCCACTCCTCCATGGTTGGTGAGCAGGGTGTTCACTGACTCGGGAAGTCTTGGCCTTGCTTTCTCGAAGACCACAAGACCCCGGCTCCGCAGCTTACTTATGCTGATTGACTCCGGGTCATGCCATGTTTCTGCCATAAACATCACATCTATTTTATAGTCCTGAATTAATTCTACCACATCTTCCACTTTATTATTCTGTGATCTCACGTTCTGAAACCCAATTAAAACTGAAGATCCAGTCTTCTGAGCCTGGTGGCGTCTTGAGACAAGTGGAATCAGTTCATGGCGGTTTTTATTGTGTCTGGCGCACCTTTCCTTGACCTTCCTACCTGCTCTTTTTCCTCGGTAGTGCCACTTCTTCTGATTTCTGCCGATTCCAAGACGATTTATCGCTAATCGGGTTTCCAGAGGCAAGATCACATTGGGATTATTGTACAAAAATAAATCTACCATTCAAATAATTAAAAACCCGTAAATAAAGAAATGCTACTAACCTTGGTATAGCAAAAAATTTATCCGATAAACAAATTTTAAAAAATAAACTTACGCTTACACCGAATAAAGACGATCTAAAGCAACCATTTTTAATTGAAAATACATAGGAAAAAACTTAAATAAAGTTGAAACTAATAATTGAATACAAAATAAAACATTTATTTTCAAAGTTATTCAGACTAAAACAACTGATTTAACGAACTAGCTTTAAAGGGCCGCTTTGCAAAATGGTGCCTAACGAACATCATCACCACGATCATCATCATCACCACGATCATCATCATCATCATCATCATCATCACCATCATCATCATCACCACCATCATCATCATCATCATCATCATCATCATCATCATCATCATCATCATCATCATCATCATCATCATCATCATCATCATCATCATCATCATCATCATCATCATCATCATCATCATCATCATCATCATCATCATCATCATCATCATCATCATCATCATCATCATCATCATCATCATCATCATCATCATCATCATCATCATCATCATCATCATCATGACCATCATCATCATCATCATCATCATCATCATCATCATCATCATCACCATCATTATCATTATCATCATCATCATCATCATCATCATCATCATCATCATCATCATGACCATCATCATCATCATCATCATCATCATCATCATCATCACCATCATTATCATCATCATCATCATCATCATCATCATCATCATCATCATCATCATCATCATCATCATCATCATCATCACCATCATTATCATTATCACCCTCCCTCCCACCAAAGCAGAGAAGGGGATCATCGAGAAGAAAGGGCAAGAGATTGTCATCGGAGGACCATGGATGGGTGGTGATGGAAGGATGGATAGAGTCAAAAAGGCTTGGAGGTGGAGTCTAGAAGTGGGTAAGGGTGTGAGTGAGTGGTGTTATTTGCAAGATTTATTATAGTCACAAAAACATGAAATGATTATTGAAAAATCTAAAACAAATGATTGCTGATAAATTGATATTTATATTTACACAACCAAATGAAAAAAATATAATTATCAAAATTAACATGTTATATTATTGACAAAAAAACTCAAAGTTTAAACGAAAAACCCACTTCTTTGCGAATGAAGTTCACCATTTTGACATATTCGTAAAAGTCCAGGTGGTATTTGTTAACAATAGCGACGATGTTGAAGGAATGGGTTGAGCTGCAATGGTGGAAGAGTTGGAGTGGAGATGCAAAATGTTGGAAGCAAAAAAGGCATTTGACACTCGCCATTGCAGCTTCTTCTTCTTCCATTTCTTCCGCTTCGTCACCATTTTGATCATCTTCACTAATTGCACATCTTTCTGTGATTTTGAGAAGTCGAGAGATTAGTTTTTTCTAATTTTATTTTTCAAACAAAATAAGATTTAAAAACAAACTGTACACACTAGCTTGATTTTCTTTAAACTTCTGCTCACTCATTTTGCTTTAAAATTCAGATTTATAAAACGTGTGAACGATGTTTTATTGTCTAAAAGTGAACGTAAGTTTTCATTATCTATGGCTACATATATGTTACATCTCAGTAACACTTGCTTAACAAAGTATTCGGTAATAAGGAACTAAAACCTACATCCTATCAATGTTTTACTTTTTTTGAAAATTTTTTCACTGATCTTTTCAGGTCCATTGGAGCCAGCTCAACACATAGAAAATGGCGTGGGCCTTTTCGATCTTTTTTAGAGTCTCCATAAGAATATTCGTATTATGTTGTATTTCAAATAAAAATGTGTAATTTCAATCTAATCAAAATATATTTAACGCTTTCAGCGCTATGTTCAAAGGCGCTCCCGTAGAAACGGTTTTACTCGCTGTGGGCTATCAGAAGGTTAGGTACTCTAGGACAGCATCTGTACTTTTATTGAGTTGCCGCTTTTAGCATCTGGGCTCACCCGATCAAACTTTACAGCGGAATAGGCCAATCATTATGCTGCAGGCGCAGAGGTATTGAACAAAAAACAATAAGGTTACGAATAGTCAGTTTAAATTTTTTTAGATTTTATTAGATCAAGTCCAGACATGCGCTGGAACTGTTACAAAAACACGGTGAACCATCAAACTAAAGAAGAAAACATTAAAATATACGAGAACAGAATGTTATCAGTCATAAAAGTCGGCATTGAACTTATAAAAAACGACAAAAAAAAAGTTAAGAATAAAGTTTCAAATTAAAAACGATAAACAATGAGTATTATGAGCTTATTGAGTATTGAGAAGACCAGGATTGAATGTTTTGTCTAAGGCATTCGACACTCTCGATCATTCTACTCTCATCGCTAACATGGCCTCATTACAACTTATTGATAGTATTCATAACTTATTCATTTCACTTTTTAAAAATAGAACCCATTCTACAAAAGTTCACAGTAAAACTTCTAATGCCTTACCTATAAATTCTAGCGTGGTTCAAGGTTCGGTATTGGGTCCATCATCTTTTATTATTAATGCATCTTCTCTTAAACCTGTACATCCCTCAATAAAATGATCAAGTTTGCTGATGACACTTATCTCGTCATTCCATCATCTAATAGTAATTCCTTGCAATTAGAATTAGACTCTTTATCTGAATAGGCTAAATTAAGTAATCTTTCTCTTAAGCTCAAAAAATCTTATGAATTAATTATACATAATAATTATAATGCGGCAGGCTTGGCAGAATCCGCTAAGGTGAAGAAGTACAGCAACCTAATCGGGAACTACGTGTTCCAGGCAGTAGCTATAAAGACCGGAGGTTCTATCGGACCCTCATCCTTGTGTTTCCTTACGGAGCTGGGCCGGCGACTTCGAGAAACAACGGGCGATGCACGCGAGACTGCATGGATTTTCCAGAGGTTATCGGTCGCGGTCTGCAGGGGAAACGCGGCAAGCGTGTTACATGTTCACCAGCGGCAACTATAATTATTTATAATATTATACCGTATAACAAAAAAAACATCATAACAATTTCAATTTATATATCATTTTATCATGTGATGTCTAATTTTTTAGGTTAGAAATGTCTTCAATTAGTAAATAAACTTTTGATTATAATGAAATAACACCCCCTTCTTTTTATCAATCTCTCCAACGAACTTCTTCCCTCACTATCCTGGGAGTCTCATTCACTGAAACTCTCAACATTACACCTTACATTGACAATATTATTACGATTAAAATAATTAGGGCTCATGGACTTCATGGTCCTAAATTATGATATAACGGAACCTCTAACAATATCTCGCATAAAATATGCAGCACCTTCATGGTGTGGATTTGCCAATAACGAACATATAAAACAACTCCAACCGTTGCTTAATAAACTTATAAGGCTTAACTACCTTCCTCCTAACTATCCTAAAATAAAAGCAATATTTGCATCACTTGATGTGAACGCTTGTTCTCAAGAGTTACCAATAACACGCACCATGCATTCCATCAGATCTTCCCACCTGCCAAGTCTACATCCAGTTATATGCGAAGACGAACGCACAATTACACCAAAACAAATATATTTTTAGTCTTTATTAGATCAAGCCCAGACATACGCTCGAAATGGTACAAAAACACGGCGAATAGTCGAACTAAATAAGAAAACACTGAATTATACGAGGACAGTGTTATCCGTCATAAGTCAGCATTGAACCTACGAAATGAACAAATGGCGAGAAAAAGTTGAAAAAATATTAAACACAATGAAATATTAATTTAAAACAATTAATTAAAAAATTAAAACAGTTAAATTTGAGGAATAAAAAATCAGCGCCAATAACTGGCATCACACACTGCCCTTACCAAGACAAAAAATGTCATTTCGAAGATGACGATGCCGTAGGAAGTTTTAAAAATTATATTTTCGAAGAAAAACATGTTAATGGCTGTGTCGCACATTAAAAAAGGCATTTGCACGCGGTTTCCACCTACATTTTTCAAAACTTATATACCATTGGCACGGATATGTTGGGAGACTCAGGAGTTGAAAGTCAAGAATGACAACAACGCTTAAACCACCTTTTTGTATTCGCATAACTGAACGCCTGATCAGCTCGAGGAAGAAGCCGCCAGGAGCTGGAATGCGTACAAAATTATTTAATATTGATTCATTGAAGTTTTAATAAGGTTTTGTTCTTGCTTATTGTATTGACAAAGGCACAAGGCCAAGCCAACATAGCGACCACAGGATTTGCTATTCGCATTTAGGGAACGCCTGGTGGTGTATGTTACAAAACCAGGAGCTAGAATGCGATGAAAAGAATGGAAGTTATTCTTTTCGAAAATAACGATGCCGTAAGTTTTAAAAATTATATTTTTGAAGAAAAACATGTTTAAGGCTGTGTCGCACAATAAAAGGCATTTGCACGTGGTTTTCACCTACATTTTTCAAAACTTATATACCATTGGCACGGATATGTTGGGAGCCTCAGGAGTTGAAAATCAAGAATGATAACAACGCTTAAACCACCTTTTCGTATTCGCATAACTGAACGCCTGATCAGCTCGAGGAAGAAGCCGCCAGGAGCTGGAATGCGTACAAAATTATTTAATATTGATTCATTGAAGTTTTAATAAGGTTTTGTCCTTGCTTATTGTATTGACAAAGGCACAAGGCCAGGCCAACATAGCGACCACAGGATTTGCTATTCGCATTTAGGGAACGCCTGGTGGTGTA
>OX387262.1:1617980-1645480 GCA_947562095.1 Branchellion lobata | reverse complement strand
ACACCACTCCACCATTCCACACACCACTCCACACACCACTCCACCATTCCACACACCACTCCACCACTCCACACACCACTCCACCATTCCACACCGTTGATCAACTAGCTCACTTTCACACTCAACCCATTTACCCATGAAACCCACTTCTCCACCCATTGCCCATTTTCCACCCACCTCCACTTCTATCTACCACCCACCAATCTCACCACTCACCCACCAAACCAACCACCTACCCACTAAACTAACCACCCACCCACCAAACTAACCACCCACCCACTAAACTAACCACCCACCCACCAAACTCACCACCCACCCACCCACCAAACCACCCACCCACCCACCAAACTCACCACCCACCCACTCACCAAACCAACCACCCACCCACCCACCAAACTAACCACCCGCCCACCCACCAAACTTACCACCCACTCACCAAACTGACCACCCACCCACTTCACTAACCACTCACCCACCCACTAAACTAACCACCCACCCAATTCGCTAACCACTTACCCACCCACTAAACTAACCACCCACCCACTCACCAAACCAACCACCCACCCACCCACCAAACTAACCACCCACCCACCCACCAAACTCACCACCCACCCACTAAACTAACCACCCGCCCACCCACTAAGCTAACCACCCACCCACTTCGCTAACCACCCACCCACCCACCAAACTAACCACCCACCCACCCACCAAACTAACCACCCACCCACTAAACTAACCACCCGCCCACCCACCAAACTCACCACCCACCCACTAAACTAACCACCCGCCCACCCACTAAGCTAACCACCCACCCACTTCGCTAACCACTCACCCACCCACTAAACTAACCACCCACCCACTAAACTAACCACCCACCCACTTCGCTAACCACTCACCCACCCACTAAACTAACCACCCACCCACTTCGCTAACCACTCACCCACCCACTAAACTAACCACCCACCCACTAAACTAACCACCCACCCACTTCGCTAACCACTCACCCACCCACTAAACTAACCACCCACTCACTTCGCTAACCACTCACCCACCCACTAAGCTAACCACCCACCCACTTCGCTAACCACTCACCCACCCACTAAGCTAACCACCCACCCACTTCGCTAACCACTCACCCACCCACTAAACTAACCACCCATTCTTATTCACCAACTACCCAACCAACACCCACACTCCATACCCTACCCACGAAGTCTTCAACACCCAAGTTTTCATTCCACCCATCCCCAATCCCATAACCCCATTAAACACCCAACCCCCAATAAACAACCCAAACCTCAACCCCATGATTTCTATAGCTCCCCATTTCTATTCCAACCTCAAAAAACCGAACCCACACAACTCCTCCATTCCATCCAACCCCCAAATCCCACAATTAATTTCACCCAATACACCAAGCCAAATCCATCTATCCCAAATTCACCCAATTAACCTAATTCACCAAAATTCACCCAATTGACCTATTTCACCTAAATTCACCCAATTGACCTAATTCACTCAAATTCACCCAATTAACCTTATTCACCAAAATTCGCCCAATTAATCTAATTCACCAAAATTCGCCCACTTCACCTCATGCACCCATTTCACTTAATTACTCCACTTCTCTATAACTTCAATACACCCAATAACCCGAATTCACCCACTCCATTCCACTAAATTCACCTAAGAACTCATTCCCCCCATCCCCCTCAATCCACCCAGGTGAAGGAGATATGCTGCATAGGAGCGGGTTACGTGGGGGGTCCCACGTGCGCCGTTATAGCGCTGCAGTGTCATGACATCAACGTCACCGTGGTGGACTTGTCACAGGAACGTATCAACCAGTGGAACTCCGAGGAGCTGCCCATCTTTGAGGTTGGAGGAGGAGGGGGGGAGGGAATGAGGTTTAATGTGGTAAGGGGGGGAAATAAGGTGGTTCGGGGGATTAGGAAGTGGTGCAGAGCCTGGGGGTGAGGGGAAAGGATGGGGTGGTGTGAGAGAATGGGGGTGGTGTGAGAGAATGGGGTGGTGTGAGAGAATGGGGTGGTATGAGAGAATGGGGTGGTGTGAGAGAATGGGGTGGTGTGAGAGATGGGGGTGGTGTGAGAGATGGGGTGGTGTGAGAGATGGGGTGGTGTGAGAGATGGGGGTGGTGTGAGAGATGGGGGTGGTGTGAGAAAATGGGGTGGTGTGAAAGATGGGGGTGGTGTGAGAGATGGGGGTGGTGTGAGAAAATGGGGGTGGTGTGACAGATGGGGGTGGTGTGAGAGAATGGGGTGGTGTGAGAGAATGGGGGTGGTGTGAGAAAATGGGGGTGGTGTGAGAGATGGGGGTGGTGTGAGAGATGGGGGTTGGTGTGAAAGATGGAGTGGTGTGAGAGATGGGGGTGGTGTGAGAGATGGGGATGGTGTGAGAGATGGGGGTGGTGTGAGAAAATGGGGGTGGTGTGAGAGATGGGGGTGGTGTGAGAAAATGGGGGTGGTGTGAGAAAATGGGGGTGGTGTGAGAGATGGGGGTGGTGTGAGAGATGGGGGTGGTGTGAGAGAATGGGAGATTGAAAGAACTACCCGTCTTCTATGCACAGCCAGGCCTGTATGAGGTGGTGAAGGAGAGAAGGGGAAAAAACCTCCACTTTTCGTGCCAAGTAGATGAGGCCATCCGCAAGGCTGACCTCATTTTTATCTGTGTCAACACCCCCACCAAGTGCTATGGCCTCGGAAAGGTAGGTTGGGGGTTTATTATTATTATTTTATTTTTCAATATTTATTCGCCTTGTTTCCTCGTTTTTCATCTTTCTTTTTTTAATCTGTTTTTTCTCTTATCTAATTTTTTTTCTTCTTTTTTATCTAATTTTTTTTACACTACACCACACCACACCACACTACACCACACCACACCACACCACACCACACCACACCACACTACACCACACCCAGGGCAGGGCACCAGACCTCAAGTACATAGAGTCAGCCGCGAGAAGAATCGCTGAGGTTGCTGCAATCGAAAACTTTTTCCGAACTACCCCCTTTCAGCCTCTCAAAAAACCTCACTCAAACCTTCCAACAACCACCCAAAAACTACCCAAAACCACTGAACCCAGACACCCCAGCCACCAACACCAAAATCCCCAATCCAAAAATAAATACCACAAAACCCTCGAAAAATCTAACTACCCAATCAAAAAACCTCCAACGTCAAAATTTCCAAATCCAGCCACGCCATCAAAAACCCATTCCACAAACCACTTTCCATCTTTTGCCAAAACCATCCTGTTTTCCCCCATTTCCCCCAAAGGTGTCAACGTCGGGGAAGGTGGTGGTTGAGAAGAGCACAGTGCCTGTGAAGGCTGCCCAGAGTGTCATGCAGATCCTCAAGTCTAACCAGTCTGGACAACAACATGAGGTAGGGAGTGTTTGGGAGTTTGAGGAGTTTGGGGTTTTTTTGGGGTTTTGTGGTGGTTTTTGAAGGTTTTTATGGTGGTTTTTGAAGGGTTTCATGGTGGTTATTAAGCAGTTTTGGGCGGTTTATGGAAGTTTTGGGTGGTTTTAGGTGGCTTATGAAGGTTTTTGAGGCTTTTGATAATTTTTGGGTGGTCTGGACAGTTTCAAGAGGTTTTGGTTGTTTTCGTGGGGTTTCGGTTGTCTGGGAGGTTTGGGTAGTTTTGGGTGGTTTTTTGGCAATTTTGGTAAATATTGGATGGTTTTTGGGTAGTTTGAATAGTTTTGGTGGTTTGAGTGGGTTTTGGATGGGTTTTGGATGGATTTTGGGTGGTTTTTGGATGGATTTTGGGTAGTTTTGGTGGTTTTTGGGTGGTTTGAGTGGTTTTGGGTGGTTTTTGCGGATGTTTATATCAAATGTAGTGAGAAGGACAATCAACTAAAGGGTTTGGGGGAGGTTGGGTGAGGTGGAGTTATTGCTCTAATGGTTTGGTGGCGAGAAGGGAGGGGGGAGGGGGATGTGGGATTGTGTTATTTGGGTGTTTATTTAGTTATGGAAGTAGGCAGATTTGAGAGTTTGGTCGTTTACGGGTTGGGTGGTTGGATGGTGTAAGGAAAAAAGATTGTGAGCAATGTGGGGGAGGGGGAAGGGAGGAAGGGAGAGGTAGTGAAGGAGGGGGGGAAGGAGGAAGGGGGAGGTAGTGAAGGAGGGGGAAGGGAGGAAGGGAGAGGTAGTGAAGGAGGGGGGGAAGGAGGAAGGGAGAGGTAGTGAAGGAGGGGAGAAAGAGGAAGGGAGAGGTAGTGAAGGAGGGGGGGAAGGAGGAAGGGAGAGGTAGTGAAGGAGGGGGGGAAGGAGGAAGGGAGAGGTAGTGAAGGAGGGGGGGAAGGAGGAAGGGAGAGGTAGTGAAGGAGGGGGGGAAGGAGGAAGGGAGAGGTAGTGAAGGAAGGGGGGAAGGAGGAAGGGAGAGGTAGTGAAGGAAGGGGGGAAGGAGGAAGGGAGAGATAGTGAAGGAGGGGGGAAGGGAGGAAGGGAGAGGTAGTGAAGGAGAGGGGGAAAGGAGGAAGGGAGAGGTAGTGAAGGAAGGGGGGAAAGGAGGAAGGGAGAGGTAGTGAAGGAGGGGGGGAAGGAGGGAGGAAGAGGTAGTGAAGGAGGGGGGGGTTAAAAGGGAGGGAGAGGTAGGGAAGGAGGGGGGGTTAAAAGGGAGGGAGAGGTAGTGAAGGAGGGAGGGAGAGGTAGTGAAGGAGGGGGGAAGGAGGGAGGAAGAGGTAGTGAAGGAGGGGGGGGGTTAAAAGGGAGGGAGAGGTAGGGAAGGAGGGGGGGGGTTAAAAGGGAGGGAGAGGTAGTGAAGGAGGGGGGGTTAAAAGGGAGGGAGAGGTAGTGAAGGAGGGAGGGAGAGGTAGTGAAGGAGGGGGGGAAGGAGGGAGGGAGAGGTAGTGAAGGAGGGGGGTTAAAAGGGAGGGAGAGGTAGTGAAGGAGGGGGGGAAGGAGGGAGGGAGAGGTAGTGAAGGAGGGGGGGTTAAAAGGGAGGGAGAGGTAGTGAAGGAGGGGGGGAAGGAGGGAGGGAGAGGTAGTGAAGGAGGGGGGGTTAAAAGGGAGGGAGAGGTAGTGAAGGAAGGAGGGAGAGGTAGTGAAGGAGGGAGGGAGAGGTAGTGAAGGAGGGGGGGTTAAAAGGGACACGCTGATAAAACAGCAGTGAATAACATCAACTAAACCCACCTATTTCTCCTTATTCCAGTTTGAGGTACGAGTAAAAGTGAATTCAAATAAATTATGTAGCGTTAATTGTTTTAAAAGTAGATTTTCTTCACACCTTCTTATTAAAGCAACATCAGCTTCCCGATTTACCCCACCAACCCATCCAACCATGCAATTATTCTTGCGTAGTGTGTGATGCTCACCATTCAATTGCATAATAGTTTTGTTGTCTAATAATTTAAGTCTCCTCTTTAATATAATTTTAATTCCAATTACTTTCCATCAATCTTAAAATAGATTTATGTGGTTTCAATCATTTATATGCTTTCAATCATTTATATGCTTTCAATCATTTATATGGTTTCAATCATTTATATGGTTTCAATCATTTTATATGGTTTCAATCATTTATATGGTTTCAATCATTTTATATGGTTTCAATCATTTTATATGGTTTCAATCATTTTATATGGTTTCAATCATTTATATGGTTTCAATCATTTATATGGTTTCAATCATTTTATATGGTTTCAATCATTTTATATGGTTTCAATCATTTATATGATTTCAATCATTTATATGGTTTCAATCATTTATATGGTTTCAATCATTTTATATGGTTTCAATCATTTATATGGTTTCAATCATTTATATGGTTTCAATCATTTATATGGTTTCAATCATTTATATGGTTTCAATCATTTTATATGGTTTCAATCATTTATATGGTTTCAATCATTTTATATGGTTTCAATCATTTTATATGGTTTCAATCATTTTATATGGTTTCAATCATTTTATATGGTTTCAATCATTTTATATGGTTTCAATCATTTTATATGGTTTCAATCATTTTATATGGTTTCAATCATTTTATATGGTTTCAATCATTTATGTGGTTTCAATCATTTTATATGGTTTCAATCATTTATATGGTTTCAATCATTTTATATGGTTTCAATCATTTTATATGGTTTCAATCATTTTATATGGTTTCAATCATTTATATGGTTTCAATCATTTATATGGTTTCAATCATTTATATGGTTTCAATCATTTATATGGTTTCAATCATTTTATATGGTTTCAATCATTTATATGGTTTCAATCATTTATATGATTTCAATCATTTTATATGGTTTCAATCATTTTATATGGTTTCAATCATTTTATATGGTTTCAATCATTTATATGGTTTCAATCATTTTATATGGTTTCAATCATTTATATGGTTTCAATCATTTATGTGGTTTCAATCATTTATATGGTTTCAATCATTTTATATGGTTTCAATCATTTATATGGTTTCAATCATTTTATATGGTTTCAATCATTTTATATGGTTTCAATCATTTTATATGGTTTCAATCATTTATATGGTTTCAATCATTTTATATGGTTTCAATCATTTATATGGTTTCAATCATTTATGTGGTTTCAATCATTTATATGGTTTCAATCATTTTATATGGTTTCAATCATTTATATGGTTTCAATCATTTTATATGGTTTCAATCATTTTATATGGTTTCAATCATTTATATGGTTTCAATCATTTATATGGTTTCAATCATTTATGTGGTTTCAATCATTTTATATGGTTTCAATCATTTTATATGGTTTCAATCATTTTATATGGTTTCAATCATTTATATGGTTTCAATCTTTTTATATGGTTTCAATCATTTATATGGTTTCAATCATTTATATGGTTTCAATCATTTTATATGGTTTCAATCATTTATATGGTTTCAATCATTTATATGGTTTCAATCATTTTATATGGTTTCAATCATTTATATGGTTTCAATCATTTATATGGTTTCAATCATTTATATGGTTTCAATCATTTTATATGGTTTCAATCATTTATATGGTTTCAATCATTTTATATGGTTTCAATCATTTATATGGTTTCAATCATTTTATATGGTTTCAATCATTTTATATGGTTTCAATCATTTATATGGTTTCAATCATTTTATATGGTTTCAATCATTTATATGGTTTCAATCATTTTATATGGTTTCAATCATTTTATATGGTTTCAATCATTTATATGGTTTCAATCATTTTATATGGTTTCAATCATTTTATATGATTTCAATCATTTTATATGGTTTCAATCATTTTATATGGTTTCAATCATTTTATATGGTTTCAATCATTTATATGGTTTCAATCATTTTATATGGTTTCAATCATTTTATATGGTTTCAATCATTTTATATGGTTTCAATCATTTTATATGGTTTCAATCATTTATATGGTTTCAATCATTTTATATGGTTTCAATCATTTATATGGTTTCAATCATTTATATGGTTTCAATCATTTTATATGGTTTCAATCATTTATATGGTTTCAATCATTTATATGGTTTCAATCATTTTATATGGTTTCAATCATTTTATATGGTTTCAATCATTTTATATGGTTTCAATCATTTATATGGTTTCAATCATTTATATGGTTTCAATCATTTTATATGGTTTCAATCATTTATATGGTTTCAATCATTTTATATGGTTTCAATCATTTTATATGGTTTCAATCATTTATATGGTTTCAATCATTTTATATGGTTTCAATCATTTATATGGTTTCAATCATTTATATGGTTTCAATCATTTATATAATATTTCTCATATATAATAATATTTTAGTTTTTTATTTGAAATATTTATAAAACCTTTCATCACGTTTTATTTTTTGTTACATCCTCAATCTTCTTTAACTTTTCAAGGGCACATATACTCTTTAGCACCTTAGTTTTTTTTATTGAAAAAAATGTGTGTTTTTAATGGTTCGCTAGATGGCTAATGGATCTCATGCTTCCACGCTTTGAATTAGAAACATGATTTCATACCTCTGCATTTCTTCAGCCCCTTTCTTATCACCCCCCCACCTTTCCTCACCCCTTTCTCATCACCCCCCACCCTTCCTCACCCCTTTCTTATCACCCCCCTCCCCCCCCACCCTTCCTCATCCCTTTCTTATCACCCCCCACCCTTTTTCACCCCTTTCTTATCACCCCCCCCCCCACCCTTCTTCACCTCTTTCTAATCACCCCCCCACCCTTCCTCACCCCTTTCTTATCACCCCCTCCCCACCCTTCCTCACCCCTTTCTTATCACCCCCCCCCACCCTTCCTCACCCATTGTTTATCACCCCCACCCTTCCTCACCCATTTTCAGCCCCTTTTTTTTTATCATCACCCCCCTCTCCTCAATCCCTTTCCCATCACCCTCGCCCCCATCCTCAATCCCTTCCCCATCATCCTCGCCCCTATCCTCAATCCCTTTCCCATCATCCCTCCCCCCCCCATCCTCAATCCCTCTCCCATCACCCCCGCCATCCTCAATCCCTTCCTTATCCCTCCTTTCATTAATTTTTTTATATTTCTTTCTCCCCCCTCCCATTTTCAACCCCTTCCTTATCACTCCGCTCCCCTCCATCCTCAACAATTTCCATATCACCCCCCCATCTTCAACCCCTTCCTTATCACCCTCCCCCCATCTTCAACCCCTTCCTTATTACCCCCCCCATCCTCAACCTCTTCTTCATCACACCCCCTCCCCCATCTTCAATCTTTTTCCCACAAGCTTCACCTTCGCTTTTAGTAGTACAAAACTATTCGTTTTTTGAGTTGTCTTTCACCTTTCACCAATTGCAACAAAAACAACAAACTCTATTCAACAAAAATAACAACAACAAGAAAACCCATTCAATGAAAACAACAACCAATCAACAACACTATCCATTCAACACCCACAACAACAAAACCCATTCAACACCCACAAAAACAACACCCATTCAACCACCACAACATCAAAACCCACTCAACTACAACAACAGCACCCATTCAGCAACCACAACAACACTATCCATTCAACTACAACAACGACACCCATTCAGCAACCACAACAACAACACCCATTCAGCAACCACAACAACAAAACCCATTCAACCACAACAACAACATTCATTGAGCAACCACAACAACAACACCCATTCAGCAACCACAACAACATTCATTCAGCAACCACAACAACACCCATTCAGCAACCACAACAACAACGCCCATTCAACCACAACAACATCCATTTAACAACCACAACAACACCTTTTCGAAACCACAAAAACACTCATTCAACAACAACAACACCATTCAACAACGACATCATTCAACAATCCCAACAACACCCGTTCAACAACCACAACACCCATTCAACAACAACACCCACAACAACACCACCCATTCAACAACAACAACACCCACAACAACACCACCCATTCAACAACCACAGTACCACCCATTCAACAACCACAACAACACCCATTCAACAACCACAACACCACCCATTCAACAACCACAACAACACCCATTCAACTACCACAACAACAACCATTCAACAACCACAACACCACCCATTCGACAACAACAACACCCACAACAACACCCATACAACAACCACAACAACAACCATTCAACAACCACAACAACACCCATTCAACAACCACAACACCACCCATTCAACAACCACAACAACACCCATTCAACAACCACAACAACAACCACAACACCACCCATTCGACAACAACAACACCCACAACAACACCACCCATTCAACAACCACAACACCACCCAATCAACAACCACAATAACAACCATTCAACAACCACAACACCACCCATTCGACAACAACAACACCACCCATTCAACAACCACAACACCACCCTTTCAACAACCACAACAACACCCATTCGACAACAACAACACCACCCATTCAACAACCACAACACCACCCTTTCAACAACCACAACAACACCTATTCGACAACCACAACAACACCCACAACAACCACAACACCACCCATTCAAAAATCACAACAACGCCCATTCAAAAATCACAACACCACCCATTCAACAACCACAACAACACCCATTCAACAACCACAACAACAACCATTCAACAACCACAACACCACCCATTCGACAACAACAACACCCACAACAACAACACCCATTCAACAACCACAACAACACCCATTCAACAACCACAACATCCATTCAACAACCACAACACCACTTTTTCAACAACCACAACACCACCCATTCAACAACCACAACGCCACCCATTCAACAACCACAACACCACCCATTCAAAACCACAACAGTCCTCTCACAAAACCACAAAAACTTATTCATACTCCTCCCACCTACTCCATAATCTCACCAACACCAACCTCACCCCACACAAAACCTACCTTTGAAATTCCCATAACCCTTCAAATATACCCTCCAAACGCCCTAAAAACCCCAAAGAACCCCAAAAAACTCAGAAAACCACCAACCAACAAAACCCCTAAAAGAGCCCAACCAATTAAACCCCAGTAAACCCAACCAACCAACAAAACCTCAAAAATCTATTAAAACCCAACCAACCAACCAACCAACCAAACCTTCAAAAAAACCCAACCAACCAACCAAACCTTCTAAAAAACCCAACCAACCAACCAAACCTTCAAAAAAACCCAACCAACCAACCAAACCTTCAAAAAAACCCAACCAACCAACCAAACCTTCAAAAAAACCAACCAACCCCTAAAGGTTTTGTCCAATCCAGAGTTTTTGGCCGAGGGTTCGGCAATCAAGGACCTGATGAAGCCTGACCGTGTGCTGGTGGGCGGGGAGGAAACGGAAAAGGGTCGACGGGCGGTTCAGGCGCTGTCGTGGGTGTATGCTCACTGGGTGCCCAAGGAGAGGATCATCACCATGAACACGTGGTCTTCGGAACTCTCAAAACTCGCCGCCAATGCCTTCTTGGCTCAGAGAATCTCGTCAATCAACTCCATCTCGGCCATCTGTGAGGCCACTGGTGGGTGGGAGTTCTTTTTGGGGGCGTTTCATGTATTTTCTTCCTGCGGTCTTTCGAGCGTTTTGGGTATTTTATTTTTTGGGGAATTTTGGGTTTTTTGGGGGTTTTTGGGGTGGTTTTGAAGATTCCATTTTAGACTTTTTACTTTTTGGGAATTTTATCTTGTTTTTGTGGTTTTAAGTTTAGTTACAGATCGATAGTGGTTAAATTGGCTCTTGGTATTCTTCAAACACCTCCCATCACTTTCAACCACACCCACCAAAAAAATCCTCAAAACCCAAAACCCCACCCTTGACTGCCCATCACCCATCTTACGAATAACACCCACCCAAAAAAACCCAAAAACCTCGCTCACTCAAAAAAACCCCAAAACCTCACTCATTCAAAAAAACCCCACCCAGGGGCAGACGTGGCGGAGGTGGCGAGTGCGGTCGGGATGGATTCGAGGATAGGGGCGAAGTTTCTGACAGCCTCTGTGGGCTTCGGTGGATCATGCTTCCAGAAGGATGTTCTCAACCTCGTCTATCTCAGCGAGTCTCTCAACCTGCCCCAAGTCGCCGCCTATTGGTACCAGGTGGGAGGGTGGGGTTGTTTTTGGGGATATTTTGGAGTTGTTTTGGGGGTTTTTGAGAGTTTGTGGGGGTTTTGAGGTGGGGTTGTTTTTTTAGATTCTTAGGTTCGCAAACCCTCCCAACCATTTAAAGAACCTCTATCTTTTTCAAAGAACTTCAAAAAACCCTCAAAAACAACCCACCATCTCTGAAAAAAAACCAAAACCTCTCAAAAAACCCGACTTACCCCCAAAAAAATACTTCCAAAAATAACCATAAAAAATTCATAAAAACCCAAATTACCCCCCCAAACCACCCTCAAACCATTCCTTTTCCAAACCATCCAAACCACCCCCTCTCCCAAACCACTCAAACCACTCCCCCCTTAACCCCCCCTCTTCCCCCCAAACCATTCAACCCACCCCCTCTCAGGTGATCGAGATGAACGAGTACCAGAAGCATCGTTTCTCGGACAACATCGTTCGTCGCCTCTTTAACACCGTCAACGGCAAGAAGGTCACCATCCTGGGATTCGCCTTCAAGAAGGACACGGCAGACACGCGGGAGTCTCCCAGCATCTCAGTGTGCAAGTACCTGCTCGATGAATGCGCCAACATCTCCGTCTATGACCCCAAGGTGGACCCCAAACAGGTGGGGGGTTTGGGTGGTTTTTGGGGGTATTGGGTGGCTTTTTTGGGAGGTTGAGGTGATTTTTTGGGGGTTTTGAGTGGTTTTTTTGGGGTTTTAAATGGTTTTTAGTTTTTTTTTCGGGGGTTTGGAATTTTTTCGAGTTTTTTGGGTTTTTTAAAGTTATTTTGGTATTCACTTCTTTTGCGGTTTTGGTGTTTTGTTTTGGTAATTTTGAAAAAAAAATTTTTTGTTTGGGTGCTTTTTGAGGGTGGTTTATAGGGGTGTTCCAAGTTTGTGGGTCTTTTTGGGGTTTTTCTTTTGGTGGGTGAACGTTCGCTTTTTTTTTGGTTGGAAAGTGGGTGCTTATTTCAGGGGTGGGTCTCAAAAAACCCCACAAAAACAAGAAACACAAAAGAAATCCCAAAAATATCATAGAGAAATCACCCAAACTACAAATAAAACACCCAAACTACAAATAAAACACCCAAACTACAAATAAAACACCCAAACTACAAATAAAACACCCAAACTACAAATAAAACACCCAAACTAAAAACACCCAAACTACAAATAAAACACCCAAACTACAAATAAAACACCCAAACTACAAATAAAACACCCAAACTACAAATAAAACACCCAAACTACAAATAAAACACCCAAACTACAAATAAAACACCCAAACTACAAATAAAACACCCAAACTACAAATAAAACACCCAAACTACAAATAAAACACCCAAACTACAAATAAAACACCCAAACTACAAATAAAACACCCAAACTACAAATAAAACACCCAAACTACAAATAAAACACCCAAACTACAAATAAAACACCCAAACTAAAAACACCCAAACTACAAATAAAACACCCAAACTACAAATAAAACACCCAAACTACAAATAAAACACCCAAACTACAAATAAAACACCCAAACTACAAATAAAACACCCAAACTACAAATAAAACACCCAAACTACAAATAAAACACCCAAACTACTTATAAAACACCCAAACTACAAATAAAACACCCAAACTACAAATAAAACACCCAAACTACTTATAAAACACCCAAACTACAAATAAAACACCCAAACTACAAATAAAACACCCAAACTACAAATAAAACACCCAAACTACAAATAAAACACCCAAACTACAAATAAAACACCCAAACTACAAATAAAACACCCAAACTACAAATAAAACACCCAAACTACAAATAAAACACCCAAACTACAAATAAAACACCCAAACTACAAATAAAACACCCAAACTACAAATTAAACACCCAAACTACAAATAAAACACCCAAACTACAAATAAAACACCCAAACTACAAATAAAACACCCAAACTACAAATAAAACACCCAAACTACAAATAAAACACCCAAACTACAAATAAAACACCCAAAAATCCCCACAAATCTTTAAACCCCAAACAGATCATGTTGGAGTTGTCTCTGGTGCCATGTCAGGACAAGGACATCAGACTGCAGGATCACGTGACCATCCACGCAGACGCCTACGAGGCTCTGAAGGACTCCCACGCCGTAGTGGTGTGCACCGAGTGGGATGAATTCAAGAAGTAAGGTTTTAGGGTTTTTTTAAAGTTTTTTGAGGGTTTTTTTAAGTTTTTAGGGTTTTTTTTTGTCGGACTTTTTGAGGGTTTTTTGCGGGTTTTTTGAGGATTTTAAAGGGTTTTTACGAGTTTTTTGCTGGTTTTTTGAGGGTTTTTTGCTGGTTTTTTGCTGGTTTTTTGAGGGTTTTTTGCTGGTTTTTTTAGGGTTTTTTGCTGGTTTTTTGCTGGTTTTTTGAGGGTTTTTTGCTGGTTTTTTGAGGGTTTTTTTCTGGTTTTTTGGTGGATTTTAGAAAGTTTTTAGGAGTTTTTGAAGGGATTTTAGGTGATTTTAAAAACGTTTTAAAGGGCTTTTTGGTTTTTTTAGTTTTTTCAGTGGATGTTTGGGGTATTCTGATGGTTAACGCCAAGGTGATGGGTACCGAATGGCCTGTTCGAGAGGTCGAGGTGGGTTCGAGAGGTGGGTTCGAGAGGTGGGTTCGAGAGGTGGGTTCGAGAGGTGGGTTCGAGAGGTGGGTTCGAGAGGTGGGTTTGAGAGGTGGGTTCGAGAGGTGGGTTCGAGAGGTGGGTTTGAGAGGTGGGTTTGAGAGGTGGGTTTGAGAGGTGGGTTTGAGAGGTGGGTTCGAGAGGTGGGTTTGAGAGGTGGGTTTGAGAGGTGGGTTTGAGAGGTGGGTTCGAGAGGTGGGTTCGAGAGGTGGGTTCGAGAGGTGGGTTTGAGAGGTGGGTTTGAAAGGTGGGTTCGAGAGGTGGGTTCGAGAGGTGGGTTTGAGAGGTGGGTTTGAGAGGTGGGTTCGAGAGGTGGGTTCGAGAGGTGGGTTCGAGAGGTGGGTTTGAGAGGTGGGTTTGAGAGGTGGGTTTGAGAGGTGGGTTTGAAAGGTGGGTTCGAGAGGTGGGTTCGAGAGGTGGGTTTGAGAGGTGGGTTTGAGAGGTGGGTTTGAGAGGTGGGTTTGAAAGGTGGGTTCGAGAGGTGGGTTCGAGAGGTGGGTTTGAGAGGTGGGTTTGAGAGGTGGGTTCGAGAGGTGGGTTCGAGAGGTGGGTTCGAGAGGTGGGTTTGAGAGGTGGGTTCGAGAGGTGGGTTCGAGAGGTGGGTTTGAGAGGTGGGTTTGAGAGGTGGGTTTGAAAGGTGGGTTCGAGAGGTGGGTTCGAGAGGTGGGTTTGAGAGGTGGGTTCGAGAGGTGGGTTTGAGAGGTGGGTTCGAGAGGTGGGTTCGAGAGGTGGGTTCGAGAGGTGGGTTTGAGAGGTGGATTCGAGAGGTGGGTTTGAGAGGTGGGTTTGGGAGGTGGGTTTGAGAGGTGGGTTTGAGAGGTGGGTTTGAGAGGTGGGTTTGAAAGGTGGGTTCGAGAGGTGGGTTTGAGAGGTGGATTCGAGAGGTGGGTTTGAGAGGTGGGTTTGAGAGAGAGGTGGGTTTGAGAGGTGGGTTTGAGAGGTGGGTTTGAGAGGTGGGTTTGAGAGGTGGGTTTGAGAGGTGGGTTCGAGAGGTGGGTTTGAGAGGTGGGTTTGAGAGGTGGGTTTGAGAGGTGGGTTCGAGAGGTGGGTTTGGGGAGTCTTTTGGGGGTTTTGGGGGGTTTTTGGCGTTTGAGGTTTTTGGAGCTTTGCGGATTATAAAGGGATTTTGATGAAAAAGGGGTAGGGTGGGTTTGGGTGATCTGGAAAATGGGCTGAGTGGGGTGTTAAGGGATGAATTAGTGCCCCCACCCTCTATTTCACCCAACCCTCCGCCTTTCCATTCACTCAACCCTCCATTCCTCCAATTCACCCAACCCTCCATTCCTCCAGTTCACTCAACCCTCCATTCCTCCAATTCACTCAACCCTCCATTCCTCCAATTCACCCAACCCTCCATTCCTCCAGTTCACCCAACCCTCCATTTCTCCAGTTCACCCAACCCTCCATTCCTCTAATTCACTCAACCCTCCATTCCTCCAATTCACTCAACCCTCCATTCCTCCAATTCACCCAACCCTCCATTCCTCCAATTCACTCAACCCTCCATTCCTCCAATTCACTCAACCCTCCATTCCTCCAATTCACCCAACCCTCCATTCCTCCAGTTCACCCAACCCTCCATTTCTCCAATTCACTCAACCCTCCATTCCTCCAATTCACTCAACCCTCCATTCCTCCAATTCACTCAACCCTCCATTCCTCCAATTCACCCAACCCTCCATTCCTCCAATTCACCCAACCCTCCATTCCTCCAATTCACTCAACCCTCTATTTCTCCAGTTCACCCAACCCTCCATTCCTCCAATTCACCCAACCCTCCATTCCTCCAGTTCACCCAACCCTCCATTCCTCCATTTCACTCAACCCTCCATTCCTCCAATTCACCCAACCCTATATTCCTCCAATTCACTCAACCCTCCATTCCTCCAGTTCACCCAACCCTCCATTCCTCCATTTCACTCAACCCTCCATTCCTCCAATTCACCCAACCCTCCATTCCTCCAATTCACTCAACCCTCCATTCCTCCAATTCACCCAACCCTCCATTCCTCCAGTTCACCCAACCCTCCATTTCTCCAATTCACTCAACCCTCCATTCCTCCAATTCACTCAACCCTCCATTCCTCCAATTCACTCAACCCTCCATTCCTCCAATTCACCCAACCCTCCATTCCTCCAATTCACCCAACCCTCCATTCCTCCAATTCACCCAACCCTCCATTCCTCCAGTTCCCCCAACCCTCCATTCCTCCAATTCACTCAACCCTCCATTCCTCCAATTCACTCAACCCTCCATTCCTCCAATTCACCCAACCCCCCATTTCGCCAGTTCACTCAACCCTCCATTCCTCCAATTCACTCAACCCTCCATTCCTCCAGTTCACCCAACCCTCCATTCCTCCAATTCACCCAACCCTCCATTCCTCCAATTCACTCAACCCTCCATTCCTCCAATTCACTCAACCCTCCATTCCTCCAATTCACCCAACCCTCCATTCCTCCAATTCACTCAACCCTCCATTCCTCCAATTCACCCAACCCTCCATCCCTCCAATTCACTCAACCCTCCATTCCTCCAGTCCACCCAACCCTCCATTTCTCCAATTCACCCAACCCTCCATTCCTCCAGTCCACCCAACACTCCATTTCTCCAATTCACTCAACCCTCCATTCCTCCAATTCACTCAACCCTCCATTCCTCCAATTCACCCAACCCCCCATTTCTCCAGTTCACCCAACCCTCCATTCCTCCAATTCACCCAACCCTCCATTCCTCCAGTTCACCCAACCCTCCATTCCTCCAATTCACCCAACCCTCCATTCCTCCAATTCACCCAACCCCCCATTTCTCCAGTCCACCCAACCCTCCATTTCTCCAGTCCACCCAACCCTCCATTCCTCCAATTCACCCAACCCTCCATTCCTCCAATTCACCCAACCCTCCATTCCTCCAATTCACTCAACCCTCCATTCCTCCAATTCACCCAACCCTCCATTTCTCCAGTTCACCCAACCCTCTATTTCTCCAGTTCACTCAACCCTCCATTCCTCCAGTTCACCCAACCCTCCATTCCTCCAATTCACCCAACCCTCCATTCCTCCAATTCACCCAACCCTCCATTCCTCCAATTCACTCAACCCTCCATTCCTCCAGTTCACCCAACCTCCATTCCTCCAGTTCACCCAACCCTCCATTCCTCCATTTCACTCAACCCTCCATTCCTCCAATTCACCCAACCCTCCATTCCTCCAATTCACTCAACCCTCCATTCCTCCAATTCACCCAACCCTCCATTCCTCCAGTTCACCCAACCCTCCATTTCTCCAATTCACTCAACCCTCCATTCCTCCAATTCACTCAACCCTCCATTTCTCCAATTCACCCAACCCTCCATTCCTCCAATTCACCCAACCCTCCATTCCTCCAGTTCCCCCAACCCTCCATTCCTCCAATTCACTCAACCCTCCATTCCTCCAATTCACTCAACCCTCCATTCCTCCAATTCACCCAACCCCCCATTTCGCCAGTTCACTCAACCCTCCATTCCTCCAATTCACTCAACCCTCCATTCCTCCAGTTCACCCAACCCTCCATTCCTCCAATTCACCCAACCCTCCATTCCTCCAATTCACTCAACCCTCCATTCCTCCAATTCACTCAACCCTCCATTCCTCCAATTCACCCAACCCTCCATTCCTCCAATTCACTCAACCCTCCATTCCTCCAATTCACCCAACCCTCCATCCCTCCAATTCACTCAACCCTCCATTCCTCCAGTCCACCCAACCCTCCATTTCTCCAATTCACTCAACCCTCCATTCCTCCAATTCACTCAACCCTCCATTCCTCCAATTCACCCAACCCCCCATTTCTCCAGTTCACCCAACCCTCCATTCCTCCAATTCACCCAACCCTCCATTCCTCCAGTTCACCCAACCCTCCATTCCTCCAATTCACCCAACCCTCCATTCCTCCAATTCACCCAACCCCCCATTTCTCCAGTCCACCCAACCCTCCATTTCTCCAGTCCACCCAACCCTCCATTCCTCCAATTCACCCAACCCTCCATTCCTCCAATTCACCCAACCCTCCATTCCTCCAATTCACTCAACCCTCCATTCCTCCAATTCACCCAACCCTCCATTTCTCCAGTTCACCCAACCCTCTATTTCTCCAGTTCACTCAACCCTCCATTCCTCCAGTTCACCCAACCCTCCATTCCTCCAATTCACTCAACCCTCCATTCCTCCAATTCACCCAACCCTCCATTCCTCCAATTCACTCAACCCTCCATTCCTCCAGTTCACCCAACCTCCATTCCTCCAGTTCACCCAACCCTCCATTCCTCCAATTAACTCAACCCTCCATTCCTCCAGTTCACCCAATCCTCTATTCCTCCAATTCACCCAACCCTCCATTCCTCCAATTCACCCAACCCTCCATTTCTCCAATTCACCCAACCCTCCATTCCTCCAGTTCACTCAACCCTCCATTCCTCCAATTCACTCAACCCTCCATTTCTCCAGTTCACCCAACCCTCCATTCCTCCAATTCACTCAACCCTCCATTCCTCCAATTCACCCAACCCTCCATTCCTCCAATTCACTCAACCCTCCATTCCTCCAATTCACCCAACCCTCCATTTCTCCAATTCACTCAACCCTCCATTCCTCCAATTCACTCAACCTTCCATTCCTCCAGTCCACCCAACCCTCCATTCCTCCAATTCACCCAACCCTCCATTTCTCCAATTCACCCAACCCTCCATTCCTCCAGTTCACTCAACCCTCCATTCCTCCAATTCACTCAACCCTCCATTTCTCCAGTTCACCCAACCCTCCATTCCTCCAATTCACTCAACCCTCTATTTCTCCAGTTCACCCAACCCTCCATTCCTCCAATTCACTCAACCCTCCATTCCTCCAATTCACTCAACCCTCCATTCCTCCAATTCACCCAACCCTCCATTCCTCCAATTCACTCAACCCTCCATTCCTCCAATTCACCCAACCCTCCATTTCTCCAATTCACCCAACCCTCCATTCCTCCAATTCACCCAACCCTCCATTCCTCCAATTCACTCAACCCTCCATTTCTCCAGTTCACCCAACCCTCCATTCCTCCAATTCACTCAACCCTCCATTCCTCCAATTCACTCAACCCTCTATTTCTCCAGTTCACCCAACCCTCCATTCCTCCAATTCACTCAACCCTCCATTCCTCCAATTCACCCAACCCTCCATTCCTCCAATTCACTCAACCCTCCATTCCTCCAATTCACCCAACCCTCCATTTCTCCAATTCACTCAACCCTCCATTCCTCCAATTCACTCAACCTTCCATTCCTCCAGTCCACCCAACCCTCCATTCCTCCAATTCACCCAACCCTCCATTCCTCCAATTCACCCAACCCTCCATTCCTCCAGTTCACTCAACCCTCCATTCCTCCAATTCACTCAACCCTCCATTTCTCCAGTTCACCCAACCCTCCATTCCTCCAATTCACTCAACCCTCCATTCCTCCAATTCACCCAACCCTCCATTCCTCCAATTCACTCAACCCTCCATTCCTCCAATTCACCCAACCCTCCATTTCTCCAATTCACTCAACCCTCCATTCCTCCAATTCACTCAACCTTCCATTCCTCCAGTCCACCCAACCCTCCATTCCTCCAATTCACCCAACCCTCCATTTCTCCAATTCACCCAACCCTCCATTCCTCCAGTTCACCCAACCCTCCATTCCTCCAATTCACTCAACCCTCCATTCCTCCAATTCACCCAACCCTCCATTCCTCCAATTCACTCAACCCTCCATTCCTCCAATTCACCCAACCCTCCATTTCTCCAATTCACTCAACCCTCCATTTCTCCAATTCACTCAACCTTCCATTCCTCCAGTCCACCCAACCCTCCATTCCTCCAATTCACCCAACCCTCCATTCCTCCAATTCACTCAACCCTCCATTCCTCCAATTCACTCAACCCTCTATTTCTCCAGTTCACCCAACCCTCCATTCCTCCAATTCACTCAACCCTCCATTCCTCCAATTCACCCAACCCTCCATTCCTCCAATTCACCCAACCCTCCATTTCTCCAATTCACTCAACCCTCCATTCCTCCAATTCACTCAACCTTCCATTCCTCCAGTCCACCCAACCCTCCATTCCTCCAATTCACTCAACCCTCCATTCCTCCAATTCACTCAACCCTCCATTCCTCCAATTCACCCAACCCTCCATTCCTCCAATTCACTCAACCCTCCATTCCTCCAATTCACCCAACCCTCCATTTCTCCATTTCACTCAACCCTCCATTCCTCCAATTCACCCAACCCTCCATTTCTCCAATTCACTCAACCCTCCATTCCTCCAATTCACCCAACCCTCCATTCCTCCAATTCACTCAACCCTCCATTCCTCCAATTCACCCAACCCTCCATTTCTCCAGTTCACCCAACCCTCCATTCCTCCAATTCACCCAACCCTCCATTCCTCCAATTCACCCAGCCCTCCATTCCTCCAATTCACTCAACCCTCCATTCCTCCAATTCACCCAACCCTCCATTCCTCCAATTCACCCAACCCTCCATTTCTCCAATTCACTCAACCCTCCATTCCTCCAATTCACCCAACCCTCCATTCCTCCAATTCACCCAACCCTCCATTCCTCCAATTCACCCAACCCTCCATTCCTCCAATTCACCCAACCCTCCATTCCTCCAATTCACCCAACCCTCCATTCCCCCATTTTCCCAAATTCTAATCCAAACCTCCCTTTTCCAATCCTCCAGTTACGACTACCAGCGCATATACGACTCCATGAGGAAGCCAGCCTTCGTGTTCGACGGCAGACAGCTGTTAGATCACCATAAACTCCTCAAGATCGGTTTCAAGGTTGGTGGCTTGAACGAACACTGGTAGTTTTGGGAGTTTTTGAGGGTTTTTGAGGAAATGTTTGAGGGTTTTTGAGGAAATGTTGAGGGTTTTTGAGGAAATATTTGAGGGTTTTTGAGGAAATATTTGAGGGTTTTTGAGGAAATATTTGAGGGTTTTTGAGGAAATATTTGAGGGTTTTTGAGGAAATATTTGAGGGTTTTTGAGGAAATATTTGAGGGTTTTTGAGGAAATGTTTGAGGGTTTTTGAGGAAATGTTTGAGGGTTTTTGAGGAAATGTTTGAGGGTTTTTGAGGAAATATTTGAGGGTTTTTGAGGAAATATTTGAGGGTTTTTGAGGAAATATTTGAGGGTTTTTGAGGAAATATTTGAGGGTTTTTGAGGAAATGTTTGAGGGTTTTTGAGGAAATATTTGAGGGTTTTTGAGGAAATATTTGAGGGTTTTTGAGGAAATATTTGAGGGTTTTTGAGGAAATATTTGAGGGTTTTTGAGGAAATGTTTGAGGGTTTTTGAGGAAATATTTGAGGGTTTTTGAGGAAATGTTTGAGGGTTTTTGAGGAAATGTTTGAGGGTTTTTGAGGAAATGTTTGAGGGTTTTTGAGGAAATATTTGAGGGTTTCTGAGGAAATATTTGAGGGTTTTTGAGGAAATATTTGAGGGTTTTTGAGGAAATGTTTGAGGGTTTTTGAGGAAATGTTTGAGGGTTTTTGAGGAAATGTTTGAGGGTTTTTGAGGAAATATTTGAGGGTTTTTGAGGAAATATTTGAGGGTTTTTGAGGAAATGTTTGAGGGTTTTTGAGGAAATGTTTGAGGGTTTTTGAGGAAATGTTTGAGGGTTTTTGAGGAAATGTTTGAGGGTTTTTGAGGAAATGTTTGAGGGTTTTTGAGGAAATGTTTGAGGGTTTTTGAGGAAATGTTTGAAGGTTTTTGAGGAAATATTTGAGGGTTTTTGAGGAAATATTTGAGGGTTTTTGAGGAAATATTTGAGGGTTTTTGAGGAAATATTTGAGGGTTTTTGAGGAAATGTTTGAGGGTTTTTGAGGAAATGTTTGAGGGTTTTTGAGGAAATATTTGAGGGTTTTTGAGGAAATATTTG
Source organism: Branchellion lobata (assembly GCA_947562095.1). NCBI lineage: Eukaryota > Metazoa > Annelida > Clitellata > Hirudinida > Piscicolidae > Branchellion > Branchellion lobata. Next base: position 1,623,257 of record OX387262.1, on the reverse strand, counting down.
AGGGTTTTTGAGGAAATGTTTGAGGGTTTTTGAGGAAATGTTTGAGGGTTTTTGAGGAAATATTTGAGGGTTTTTGAGGAAATGTTTGAGGGTTTTTGAGGAAATGTTTGAGGGTTTTTGAGGAAATATTTGAGGGTTTCTGAGGAAATATTTGAGGGTTTTTGAGGAAATGTTTGAGGGTTTTTGAGGAAATATTTGAGGGTTTTTGAGGAAATATTTGAGGGTTTTTGAGGAAATGTTTGAGGGTTTTTGAGGAAATGTTTGAGGGTTTTTGAGGAAATATTTGAGGGTTTTTGAGGAAATATTTGAGGGTTTTTGAGGAAATATTTGAGGGTTTTTGAGGAAATGTTTGAGGGTTTTTGAGGAAATGTTTGAGGGTTTTTGAGGAAATATTTGAGGGTTTTTGAGGAAATATTTGAGGGTTTTTGAGGAAATGTTTGAGGGTTTTTGAGGAAATGTTTGAAGGTTTTTGAGGAAATATTTGAGGGTTTTTGAGGAAATATTTGAGGGTTTTTGAGGAAATATTTGAGGGTTTTTGAGGAAATATTTGAGGGTTTTTGAGGAAATGTTTGAGGGTTTTTGAGGAAATGTTTGAGGGTTTTTGAGGAAATATTTGAGGGTTTTTGAGGAAATATTTGAGGGTTTTTGAGGAAATGTTTGAGGGTTTTTGAGGAAATGTTTGAGGGTTTTTGAGGAAATATTTGAGGGTTTTTGAGGAAATGTTTGAGGGTTTTTGAGGAAATGTTTGAGGGTTTTTGAGGAAATATTTGAGGGTTTCTGAGGAAATATTTGAGGGTTTTTGAGGAAATGTTTGAGGGTTTTTGAGGAAATATTTGAGGGTTTTTGAGGAAATATTTGAGGGTTTTTGAGGAAATGTTTGAGGGTTTTTGAGGAAATGTTTGAGGGTTTTTGAGGAAATATTTGAGGGTTTTTGAGGAAATATTTGAGGGTTTTTGAGGAAATATTTGAGGGTTTTTGAGGAAATGTTTGAGGGTTTTTGAGGAAATGTTTGAGGGTTTTTGAGGAAATATTTGAGGGTTTTTGAGGAAATATTTGAGGGTTTTTGAGGAAATATTTGAGGGTTTTTGAGGAAATGTTTGAGGGTTTTTGAGGAAATGTTTGAGGGTTTTTGAGGAAATGTTTGAGGGTTTTTGAGGAAATGTTTGAGGGTTTTTGAGGAAATGTTTGAGGGTTTTTGAGGAAATGTTTGAGGGTTTTTGAGGAAATGTTTGAGGGTTTTTGAGGAAATATTTGAGGGTTTTTGAGGAAATATTTGAGGGTTTTTGAGGAAATATTTGAGGGTTTTTGAGGAAATATTTGAGGGTTTTTGAGGAAATATTTGAGGGTTTTTGAGGAAATATTTGAGGGTTTTTGAGGAAATGTTTGAGGGTTTTTGAGGAAATGTTTGAGGGTTTTTGAGGAAATGTTTGAGGGTTTTTGAGGAAATATTTGAGGGTTTCTGAGGAAATATTTGAGGGTTTTTGAGGAAATGTTTGAGGGTTTTTGAGGAAATATTTGAGGGTTTTTGAGGAAATATTTGAGGGTTTTTGAGGAAATGTTTGAGGGTTTTTGAGGAAATGTTTGAGGGTTTTTGAGGAAATGTTTGAGGGTTTTTGAGGAAATGTTTGAGGGTTTTTGAGGAAATGTTTGAGGGTTTTTGAGGAAATATTTGAGGGTTTTTGAGGAAATATTTGAGGGTTTTTGAGGAAATATTTGAGGGTTTTTGAGGAAATGTTTGAGGGTTTTTGAGGAAATATTTGAGGGTTTTTGAGGAAATATTTGAGGGTTTTTGAGGAAATATTTGAGGGTTTTTGAGGAAATATTTGAGGGTTTTTGAGGAAATATTTGAGGGTTTTTGAGGAAATGTTTGAAGGTTTTTGAGGAAATATTTGAGGGTTTTTGAGGAAATATTTGAGGGTTTTTGAGGAAATATTTGAGGGTTTTTGAGGAAATATTTGAGGGTTTTTGAGGAAATATTTGAGGGTTTTTGAGGAAATATTTGAGGGTTTTTGAGGAAATATTTGAGGGTTTTTGAGGAAATATTTGAGGGTTTTTGAGGAAATGTTTGAGGGTTTTTGAGGAAATGTTTGAGGGTTTTTGAGGAAATGTTTGAAGGTTTTTGAGGAAATGTTTGAAGGTTTTTGAGGAAATATTTGAGGGTTTTTGAGGAAATATTTGAGGGTTTTTGAGGAAATATTTGAGGGTTTTTGAGGAAATATTTGAGGGTTTTTGAGGAAATATTTGAGGGTTTTTGAGGAAATATTTGAGGGTTTTTGAGGAAATATTTGAGGGTTTTTGAGGAAATGTTTGAGGGTTTTTGAGGAAATGTTTGAGGGTTTTTGAGGAAATATTTGAGGGTTTTTGAGGAAATATTTGAGGGTTTTTGAGGAAATATTTGAGGGTTTTTGAGGAAATATTTGAGGGTTTTTGAGGAAATATTTGAGGGTTTTTGAGGAAATATTTGAGGGTTTTTGAGGAAATGTTTGAGGGTTTTTGAGGAAATGTTTGAGGGTTTTTGAGGAAATATTTGAGGGTTTTTGAGGAAATATTTGAGGGTTTTTGAGGAAATATTTGAGGGTTTTTGAGGAAATATTTGAGGGTTTTTGAGGAAATATTTGAGGGTTTCTGAGGAAATATTTGAGGGTTTTTGAGGAAATGTTTGAGGGTTTTTGAGGAAATATTTGAGGGTTTTTGAGGAAATATTTGAGGGTTTTTGAGGAAATGTTTGAGGGTTTTTGAGGAAATGTTTGAGGGTTTTTGAGGAAATGTTTGAGGGTTTTTGAGGAAATGTTTGAGGGTTTTTGAGGAAATGTTTGAGGGTTTTTGAGGAAATATTTGAGGGTTTTTGAGGAAATATTTGAGGGTTTTTGAGGAAATATTTGAGGGTTTTTGAGGAAATGTTTGAGGGTTTTTGAGGAAATGTTTGAGGGTTTTTGAGGAAATGTTTGAAGGTTTTTGAGGAAATGTTTGAGGGTTTTTGAGGAAATGTTTGAGGGTTTTTGAGGAAATGTTTGAGGGTTTTTGAGGAAATGTTTGAGGGTTTTTGAGGAAATATTTGAGGGTTTTTGAGGAAATATTTGAGGGTTTTTGAGGAAATATTTGAGGGTTTTTGAGGAAATATTTGAGGGTTTTTGAGGAAATGTTTGAGGGTTTTTGAGGAAATGTTTGAGGGTTTTTGAGGAAATATTTGAGGGTTTTTGAGGAAATATTTGAGGGTTTTTGAGGAAATATTTGAGGGTTTTTGAGGAAATGTTTGAGGGTTTTTGAGGAAATGTTTGAGGGTTTTTGAGGAAATATTTGAGGGTTTTTGAGGAAATATTTGAGGGTTTTTGAGGAAATATTTGAGGGTTTTTGAGGAAATATTTGAGGGTTTTTGAGGAAATATTTGAGGGTTTTTGAGGAAATGTTTGAGGGTTTTTGAGGAAATATTTGAGGGTTTTTGAGGAAATATTTGAGGGTTTTTGAGGAAATATTTGAGGGTTTTTAGGTGGGTTAGTATTTGGAAAAAATTTGAAGTTTTTTGGGGGTTTTTAGAGAACTTTTTGAGTGATTTTTTTGGTGTTTTGTTTTGAAAGTTACATTGGTAGAATATTGGATAGGTTTTTAAAAAATGTTGTTGTTGTTGTTGATTATTTTTATTGGTTGTTTCCAAAAAACCACCACCACTACCCTTGTGACGTCACCAGGTTGAAGCCATTGGAAAAAACTTCTCGCATCTGGGCAACAAACAACAACAACAACAACAACAATATTAACAACAACAACAACAACAACAATATTAACAACAACAACAATAAGAATCATATGAACTTTTACTTCGTATAATAATAATCATAATCATAATTCTATAAACATAATAATAAGTAATAAAAATAATAAAATTATGAAAACAAAAAAGCAAAAATAATAATAATAATAAAACAAAGACAATAAAAAATGTGAAAAAAAAAAGAATAAAGTCAAATGTTGATGCAAAAAAACATCTAATAGTAAACTTCCAAAGCATCAAAAACAACACCGAAAAAAATATCAACAACATCATCAACAACATCATCAACAATATCAACAACAACGTCAACATCAACATCAACAACATCAACATCAACAACCTCATCAACAACATCAACAACATCAACATCAACAACATCATCAACAACAACAACATCAACAACATCAACAACATCAACATCATCAACATCAACAACAACATCAACATCAACAACAACATCATCAACAACAACAACATCAACAACATCAACATCAACAACCTCATCAACAACATCAACAGCATCAACATCAACAACATCATCAACAACAATAACATCAACAACATCAACAACATCAACATCATCAACATCAACAACAACATCAACATCAACAACAACATCATCAACAACAACAACATCAACAACATCAACATCAACAACCTCATCAACAACATCAACAGCATCAACATCAACAACATCATCAACAACAACATCATCAACAACATCATCATCAACAACATCAACATCAACAACAACATCATCAACAACATCATCATCAACAACATCAACATCAACAACAACATCATCAACAACATCAACAACATCAACATCAACAACAACATCATCAACAACGTTAACATCAACAACAAAATCATCAACATCATCAACAACAACAAAATCACCAAAAACAACAATAACGACATCAACAACAACAACAACAGAACTATCAACAACATCAGAATCATCAACAACAACATTAACTACATCAACAACAACAACAACAACAGAATCACCAAAAACAATATTAACGACATCAACAACAACAACAACAGAATCACCAAAAACAATATTGACGACATCAACAACAACAACAGAATCACCAAAAACAATATTGACGACATCAACAACAACAACAATAACAACAAAATCCTCAACAACATCAACAACAACAAAATCCTCAACAACCTCAACAACATCAAAAACGACATCAACAACAACATTTTGGGTTTATTTTTTTGGCACCATAATTTTTTTGTTTTGTTTTCTAATGCCACCGACTTTCATTTTTGCTAATTTTTTTCCAGTTTTTCAGTTTTTTTAGAATTTTTCTTTAAAGATTTTTTTTATATTAAAAATTAATTCATGTTTAAAAAATCTTTCTTTATAATCTTTTCAACTTAATTTCAATTCTTTTCTTTGAATTTTAAAAATGATTATTATTTTGAAATGATTATTATTTTTAAATGATTATTATTTTTAAATGATTATTATTTTTAAATGATTATTATTT
>OX387262.1:1597980-1612980 GCA_947562095.1 Branchellion lobata | reverse complement strand
AGAAATAATTATGGGAAGAAAATAATTATGGGAAGAAATAATTATGGGAAGAAAATAATTATGGGAAGAAATAATTATGGGGAGAAATAATTATGGGAAGAAATAATTATGAGAAGAAATAATTATGGGAAGAAATAATTATGGGAAGAAATAATTATGGGAAGAAATAATTATGGGAAGAAATAATTATGGGAAGAAATAATTATGGGAAGAAATAATTATGAGAAGAAATAATTATGGGAAGAAATAATTATGGGAAGAAATAATTATGGGAAGAAATAATTATGGGAAGAAAATAATTATGGGAAGAAATAATTATGGGAAGAAATAATTATGGGAAGAAATAATTATGGGAAGAAATAATTATGGGAAGAAAATAATTATGGGAAGAAAAAATTATGGGAAGAAAATAATTATGGGAAGAAATAATTATGGGAAGAAATAATTATGGGGAGAAAATAATTATGGGAAGAAATAATTATGGGAAGAAATAATTATGGGAAGAAATAATTATGGGAAGAAATAATTATGGGAAGAAATAATTATGGGAAGAAATAATTATGGGAAGAAAATAATTATAGGAAGAAATAATTATGGGAAGAAAATAATTATGGGAAGAAATAATTATGGGGAGAAATAATTATGGGAAGAAATAATTATGGGAAGAAATAATTATGGGAAGAAATAATTATGGGAAGAAATAATTATGGGAAGAAATAATTATGGGAAGAAATAATTATGGGAAGAAATAATTATGGGAAGAAATAATTATGGGAAGAAATAATTATGGGAAGAAATAATTATGGGAAGAAATAATTATGGGAAGAAAATAATTATGGGAAGAAATAATTATGAGAAGAAATAATTATGGGAAGAAATAATTATGGGAAGAAATAATTATGGGAAGAAATAATTATGGGAAGAAATAATTATGGGAAGAAATAATTATGGGAAGAAATAATTATGGGAAGAAATAATTATGGGAAGAAATAATTATGGGAAGAAAATAATTATGGGAAGAAATAATTATGAGAAGAAATAATTATGGGAAGAAATAATTATGGGAAGAAATAATTATGGGAAGAAATAATTATGGGAAGAAATAATTATGGGAAGAAATAATTATGGGAAGAAATAATTATGGGAAGAAATAATTATGGGGAGAAAATAATTATGGGAAGAAATAATTATGGGAAGAAAATAATTATGGGAAGAAATAATTATGGGAAGAAATAATTATGGGGAGAAAATAATTATGGGAAGAAATAATTATGGGGAGAAATAATTATGGGAAGAAATAATTATGGGAAGAAATAATTATGGGAAGAAATAATTATGGGAAGAAATAATTATGGGAAGAAATAATTATGGGAAGAAATAATTATGGGAAGAAATAATTATGGGAAGAAATAATTATGGGAAGAAAATAATTATGGGAAGAAATAATTATGGGAAGAAATAATTATGGGAAGAAAATAATTATGGGAAAAAATAATTATGAGAAGAAATAATTATGGGAAGAAATAATTATGGGAAGAAATAATTATGGGAAGAAATAATTATGGGAAGAAATTATTATGGGAAGAAATAATTATGGGAAGAAATAATTATGGGGAGAAAATAATTATGGGAAGAAATAATTATGGGAAGAAATAATTATGGGAAGAAATAATTATGGGAAGAAATAATTATGGGAAGAAATAATTATGGGAAGAAATAATTATGGGAAGAAATAATTATGGGAAGAAAATAATTACGTTGTTAATTGAACTACAATGAAAAAAAAATTTTCATCAAAATTGAAGGTTGATTGTAATGATAGAATTATGAATATTATGACGGAAGGTTTTGAATTAGTAAAAAGTTCACTTTTGATGAGAAATAATTTTATTTTTAGAAATAATTTTATTTTTAGAAATAATTTTATTTTGAGTGAGGCTTTTAATAAAATGAAAAAAAATAGATGTAAAAAATATTCAAAAGGTTGGTTGGTTGAGCACGAAATGAACGATTTGAAATTTTATTTTTTTATTAATTATGAAAATAAAAGTATTTTTTTGTATTTAAAAACAAATCTTTTAAAATTAAAATTAAAAACTGGATTTTTTGATAATAGAAAGACTGGGATATTTTTTAAATGATACAAAAGAATTTTTCAAAAAGACCATACTGAAAAAATGAAAAATAAAAAACTTTAATTTTCAAAAATTCATATGAATAATAAGAAAAATAATAAGAAAATAATAATATTATTATTACTATTATTTTGATAGGAGGTAAGTATGGGCAGGATAATAATGAAGATTGTTGAAAGAAACAAAGAATACACGACGACAAATTATTATGATTATTATTATTATTATTATTATTATTATTATTATTATTATTATTCTCTAATATTTTTCTTATTTTTGTTGTTTGTTTCCTTGTTGCTCCTTGGGCGTTTCCAGTTGTTTTCCCAGATACTCCCTGGTGATGGTGGCGATAGTGATGGTGGTGATAGTGATGGTGGTGATGGTGGTGATAGTGATGGTGGTGATGGTGATAGTGATGGTGGTGATAGTGATGGTGCTGATAGTGATGGTGGTGATAGTGATGGTGGTGGTGGTGATTACGATGGTGGTGGTGGTGATGGTGGTGGTTATGGTGATTTGATGGTGGTGGTGATAGTGATGATGGTGGTGGTGATAGTGATGGTGGTGATAGTGGTGATAGTGATGGTGGTGGTGGTGATAGTGATAGTGATGGTGGTGGTGATGGTGATATGATGGTGGTGGTGATAGTGATGATGGTGGTGGTGGTGGTGATAGTGATGGTGGTGATAGTGATGGTGGTGGTGATAGTGATAGTGATAGTGATGGTGGTGACACCCAAAATCCTCATAAAAACCATCAAAAACCACCAAAGGACTACTCAAAAACACCCCAGCATCCTCCAAAACCACCCATCATCAACTTCCGCACGGGCACCAATGCCTCATACTTCACGTTGGGACAACAACGCAACCACCCCAAACCCCCCTAAGAAACATTCCCAAAATCTCCAAAAACGATTCAAAATACTCCTTACCATTACCCAAAAACACCAAAAAACCCCCCAAAAGAAACTCCAAACGTCCCCAAAAGCCCTCAAAAGCACCCACCAATTGTGCACCATCAGCTTCTGCACAGCAAGAAGCGCCTCATACCTCACGTTGGGGTCCTCATGGGACAACAACGCCATCACATACGTCTTTCCCCCAAGCTGCTCTATGATGCTGGAGGAGGGGGAGGGGGGTGGGAAAATGGGTGATTTTTGGGATTATTGAAATGGGGGATCGACTTGGGGGAATAATTGGAGGTTTTGGATGGTAAGAAATGGGGTGATTGAGTGATTGTTGGGGAGGGATTGGGTAAGTGATTAGTTGGGGTGAGCGTAGTAGTTGAGGAAAGTATCCTTCCAATGTTCCCACAACATGCCGAACATGCCGAACATAACTTTGAAACTTCCCGAGCCCCCTCCCAACAACCCCCAACATTCGTCATTCTAATGAAAACCCCCCTTCAACCTAACAATATCCCCTCTAAACTTTTCCCACCCCATCTCCAAATAAGCCAAAAACATCTCCAGTCTCCCAAACCCCCTTTCCACCCACTTTTTGCCATGGGGGTAGTGTCTGATGTACTCACCCAGGTCATGTGCGGCCACCGACAACACCAGGGGATCCTTGCTCGACTCCAACAACTTCGCTAGGATCCTGGGGGTGGAGAGATGGTGAAAAAGGGTGAAAAGAGGTGAAAAACGGTGAAGAGGTGGTGGAGAGGTGAAAAAGGTGGCGAGGGTGGTGAAGGGGTGAAAAGGGCGGCGAAAGATGAAGAATAAAAAAGATGAGAATGTGTGAAAAGTGAAAAAAAAGTAATTTTAAAAGTGGAGGAGCAACACCAATGAAATCCAGCCACCCAAAAGCAACCCTAAACACCCACCCACTTGAGCAGTTCGAAGTTCTTTTCATTGAGTCTGGCAGCATTTTCGCGCCAAAACTTTTCCGACTTGTGCACAGGACTCCACGCCAACTGACCTGACTTCAACTCGCTCGTGTACTCGTCGAAGGAGCTGGAGGGGGAAGAGGGGGTGTTTGTGTGGGAGGGGGTGTTTGTGTGGGAGGGGGTGTTTGTGTGGGAAGGGATGTTTGTGTGGGAGGGGATATTTGGGTGGAGGGGGGGTGTTTGTGTGGGAGGGGGGGTGTTTGTGTGGGAGAGGGTGTTTGTGTGGGAGGGGGTGTTTGTGTGGGAGGGGGGGTGTTTGTGTGGGAGAGGGTGTTTGTGTGGGAGGGGGTGTTTGTGTGGGAGAGGGTGTTTGTGTGGGAGGGGATGTTTGTGTGGAGGGGGGGGGTGTTTGTGTGGGAAGGGGGTGTTTGTGTGGGAGGGGGTGTTTGTGTGGGAGAGGGTGTTTGTGTGGGAGGGGGGATGTTTGTGTGGGAGGGGGGGGGGGGTGTTTGTGTGTAGGAGGGGGTGTTTGTGTGGGAGGGATGTTTGTGTGAAAGAGGGGTGTTTGTGTGGAGGAGGGGGTGTTTGTGTGGGAGGGATGTTTGTGTGAAAGAGGGGTGTTTGTGTGGAGGAGGGGTGTATGTGTGTAGGAGGGGGTGTTTGTGTGGAGGGGATGTTTGTGTGAAAGAGGGGTGTTTGTGTGGAGGAGGGGTGTATGTGTGTAGGAGGGGGTGTTTGTGTGGAGGGGGGGGGTGTTTGTGTGGGAGGGGGGGGGGGTGTTTGTGTGGGAGGGGGGGGTGTTTGTGTGGAGGGGGGGGGGATGTTTGTGTGGGAGGGGGGGTGTTTGTGTGTAGGAGGGGGTGTTTGTGTGGGAGGGGATGTTTGTGTGAAAGAGGGGTGTTTGTGTGGAGGAGGGGTGTATGTGTGTAGGAGGGGGTGTTTGTGTGGAGGAGATGTTTGTGTATGAGGGGGTGTTTGTGTTTAGGAGGGGGATTGTTTGTGTGGAGGGGATGTTTGTGTATGAGGGGGTGTTTGTGTTTAGGAGGGGGATTGTTTGTGTGGAGGGGATGTTTGTGTATGAGGGGGTGTTTGTGTTTAGGAGGGGGATTGTTTGTGTGGAGGGGGGTGTTTTTGTGGAAGAAGGTGTTTTTATGGGGGATGTTTGCGTGTGGGGAGGTGTACGTGGTTTAACGTTGATAATTATGATTCTTATTATCTAGCCCAAGTCTCCCAACTTATTTTTACCCATCAAAAATCCTCCAATTATTAATGTACAAATCCATCAAAACTCTCCAAACCCATCAAAACTCTCCAAACCCATCAAAACTCTCTAAAACCATCAAAACTCTCCAAACCCATCAAAACTCTCCAAACCCATCAAAACTCTCCAAACCCATCAAAACTCTCCAAACCCATCAAAACTCTCCAAACCCATCAACTCTCCAAACCCATCAAAACTCTCCAAACCCATCAAAACTCTCCAAACCCATCAACTCTCCAAACCCATCAAAACTCTCCAAACCCATCAAAACTCTCCAAACCCATCAACTCTCCAAACCCATCAAAACTCTCCAAACCCATCAAAACTCTCCAAACCCATCAAAACTCTCCAAACCCATCAAAACTCTCCAAACCCATCAAAACTCTCCAAACCCATCAAAACTCTCCAAACCCATCAAAACTCTCCAAACCCATCAAAACTCTCCAAACCCATCAACTCTCCAAACCCATCAAAACTCTCCAAACCCATCAAAACTCTCCAAACCCATCAAAACTCTCCAAACCCATTAACTCTCCAAACCCATCAAAACTCTCTAAAACCATCAAAACTCTCCAAACCCATCAAAACTCTCCAAACCCATCAAAACTCTCCAAACCCATCAAAACTCTCCAAACCCATCAAAACTCTCCAAACCCATCAAAACTCTCCAAACCCATCAACTCTCCAAACCCATCAAAACTCTCCAAACCCATCAACTCTCCAAACCCATCAAAACTCTCCAAACCCATCAAAACTCTCCAAACCCATCAAAACTCTCCAAACCCATCAAAACTCTCCAAACCCATCAAAACTTTCCAAACCCATCAAAACTCTCCAAACCCATCAACTCTCCAAACCCATCAAAACTCTTCAAACCCATCAACTCTCCAAACCCATCAAAACTCTCCAAACCCATCAAAACTCTCCAAACCCATCAAAACTCTCCAAACCCATCAAAACTCTCCAAACCCATCAAAACTCTCCAAACCCATCAAAACTCTCCAAACCCATCAAAACTCTCCAAACCCATCAAAACTCTCCAAACCCATCAAAACTCTCCAAACCCATCAACTCTCCAAACCCATCAAAACTCTCCAAACCCATCAACTCTCCAAACCCATCAAAACTCTCCAAACCCATCAACTCTTCAAACCCATCAAAACTCTCCAAACCCATCAAAACTCTCCAAACCCATCAAAACTCTCCAAACCCATCAAAACTCTGCAAACCCATCAAAACTCTCCAAACCCATCAAAGCTCTCCAAACCCATCAAAACTCTCCAAACCCATCAAAACTCTCCAAACCCATCAACTCTCCAAACCCATCAAAACTCTCCAAACCCATCAAAACTCTCCAAACCCATCAAAACTCTCCAAACCCATCAAAACTCTCCAAACCCATCAAAACTCTCCAAGCCCATCAAAACTCTCCAAACCCATCAAAGCTCTCCAAACCCATCAAAACTCTCCAAACCCATCAAAACTCTCCAAACCCATCAAAACTCTCCAAACCCATCAAAACTCTCCAAACCCATCAAAACTCTCCAAACCCATCAACTCTCCAAACCCATCAACTCTCCAAACCCAGCAAAACTCTCCAAACCCATCAAAACTCTCCAAACCCATCAAAACTCTCCAAACCCATCAAAACTCTCCAAACCCATCAAAACTCTCCAAACCCATCAACTCTCCAAACCCATCAAAACTCTCCAAACCCATCAAAACTCTCCAAACCCATCAAAACTCTCCAAACCCATCAAAACTCTCCAAACCCATCAAAACTCTCCAAACCCATCAACTCTCCAAACCCATCAAAACTCTCCAAACCAATCAAAACTCTCCAAACCCATCAAAACTCTCCAAACCCATCAAAACTCTCCAAACCCATCAAAACTCTCCAAACCCATCAACTCTCCAAACCCATCAACTCTCCAAACCCATCAAAGCTCTCCAAACCCATCAAAACTCTCCAAACCCATCAAAACTCTCCAAACCCATCAAAACTCTCCAAACCAATCAAAACTCTCCAAACCCATCAAAACTCTCCAAACCCATCAAAACTCTCCAAACCCATCAAAACTCTCCAAACCCATCAACTCTCCAAACCCATCAACTCTCCAAACCCATCAAAACTCTCCAAACCCATCAAAACTCTCCAAACCCATCAACTCTCCAAACCCATCAAAACTCTCCAAACCCATCAACTCTCCAAACCCATCAAAACTCTCCAAACCCATCAAAACTCTCCAAACCCATCAAAACTCTCCAAACCCATCAAAGCTCTCCAAACCCATCAACTCTCCAAACCCATCAAAACTCTCCAAACCCATCAAAACTCTCCAAACCCATCAAAACTCTCCAAACCCATCAAAACTCTCCAAACCAATCAAAACTCTCCAAACCCATCAAAACTCTCCAAACCCATCAAAACTCTCCAAACCCATCAAAACTCTCCAAACCCATCAACTCTCCAAACCCATCAAAACTCCAAACCTATCAAAACTCTTCAAACCCATCAAAACTCTCCAAACCCATCAAAACTCTCCAAACCCATCAACTCTCCAAACCCATCAAAACTCTCCAAACCCATCAAAACTCTCCAAACCCATCAACTCTCCAAACCCATCAAAACTCTCCAAACCCATCAAAACTCTCCAAACCCATCAAAACTCTCCAAACCCATCAAAACTCTCCAAAACCATCAAAACTCTCCAAACCCATCAAAACTCTCCAAACCCATCAAAACTCTCCAAACCCATCAACTCTCCAAACCCATCAAAACTCCAAACCCATCAAAACTCTTCAAACCCATCAAAACTCTCCAAACCCATCAAAACTCTCCAAACCCATCAACTCTCCAAACCCATCAAAACTCTCCAAACCCATCAAAACTCTCCAAACCCATGAAAGCTCTCCAAGCCCATCAACTCTCCAAACCCATCAAAACTCTCCAAACCCATCAAAACTCTCCAAACCCATCAAAACTCTCCAAACCCATCAACTCTCCAAACCCATCAAAACTCTCCAAACCCATCAAAACTCTCCAAACCCATCAACTCTCCAAACCCATCAAAACTCTCCAAACCCATCAAAACTCTCCAAACCCATCAACTCTCCAAACCCATCAAAACTCTCCAAACCCATCAAAACTCTCCAAACCCATCAAAACTCTCCAAACCCATCAAAACTCTCCAAACCCATCAAAACTCTCCAAACCCATCAAAACTCTCCAAACCCATCAAAACTCTCCAAACCCATCAAAACTCTCCAAACCCATCAACTCTCCAAACCCATCAAAACTCTCCAAACCCATCAAAACTCTCCAAACCCATCAAAACTCTCCAAACCCATTAACTCTCCAAACCCATCAAAACTCTCTAAAACCATCAAAACTCTCCAAACCCATCAAAACTCTCCAAACCCATCAAAACTCTCCAAACCCATCAAAACTCTCCAAACCCATCAAAACTCTCCAAACCCATCAACTCTCCAAACCCATCAAAACTCTCCAAACCCATCAACTCTCCAAACCCATCAAAACTCTCCAAACCCATCAAAACTCTCCAAACCCATCAAAACTCTCCAAACCCATCAAAACTCTCCAAACCCATCAAAACTTTCCAAACCCATCAAAACTCTCCAAACCCATCAACTCTCCAAACCCATCAAAACTCTTCAAACCCATCAACTCTCCAAACCCATCAAAACTCTCCAAACCCATCAAAACTCTCCAAACCCATCAAAACTCTCCAAACCCATCAAAACTCTCCAAACCCATCAAAACTCTCCAAACCCATCAACTCTCCAAACCTATCAAAACTCTCCAAACCCATCAAAACTCTCCAAACCCATCAAAACTCTCCAAACCCATCAAAACTCTCCAAACCCATCAACTCTCCGAACCCATCAACTCTCCAAACCCATCAAAACTCTCCAAACCCATCAAAACTCTCCAAACCCATCAAAACTCTCCAAACCCATCAAAACTCTCCAAACCCATCAAAACTCTCCAAACCCATTAACTCTCCAAACCCATCAAAACTCTCCAAACCCATCAAAACTCTCCAAACCCATCAAAACTCTCCAAACCCATCAAAACTCTCCAAACCCATCAAAACTCTCCAAACCCATCAAAACTCTCCAAACCCATCAACTCTCCAACCCATCAACTCTCCAAACCCATCAAAACTCTCCAAACCCATCAAAACTCTCCAAACCCATCAAAACTCTCCAAACCCATCAAAACTCTCCAAACCCATCAAAACTCTCCAAACCCATCAAAACTCTCCAAACCCATCAAAACTCTCCAAACCCATCAACTCTCCGAACCCATCAACTCTCCAAACCCATCAAAACTCTCCAAACCCATCAAAACTCTCCAAACCCATCAAAACTCTCCAAACCCATTAACTCTCCAAACCCATCAAAACTCTCCAAACCCATCAAAACTCTTCAAACCCATCAAAACTCTCCAAACCCATCAAAACTCTCCAAACCCATCAACTCTCCAACCCATCAACTTTCCAAACCCATCAAAACTCTCCAAACCCATCAAAACTCTCCAAACCCATCAAAACTCTCCAAACCCATCAAAACTCTCCAAACCCATCAAAACTCTCCAAACCCATCAAAACTCTCCAAACCCATCAAAACTCTCCAAACCCATCAAAACTCTCCAAACCCATCAAAACTCTCCAAACCCATCAAAACTCTTCAAACCCATCAAAACTCTCCAAACCCATCAAAACTTTCCAAACCCATCAAAACTCTTCAAACCCATCAAAACTCTCCAAACCCATCAACTCTCCAAACCCATCAAAACTCTCCAAACCCATCAACTCTCCAAACCCATCAAAACTCTCCAAACCCATCAAAACTCTCCAAACCCATCAAAGCTCTCCAAACCCATCAAAACTCTCCAAACCCATCAAAACTCTCCAAACCCATCAAAACTCTCCAAACCCATCAAAACTCTCCAAACCCATCAAAACTCTCCAAACCCATCAACTCTCCAAACCCATCAAAACTCTCAAAACCCATCAAAACTCTCCAAACCCATCAAAACTCTCCAAACCCATCAACTCTCCAAACCCATCAAAACTCTCCAAACCCATCAAAACTCTCCAAACCCATCAAAACTCTCCAAACCCATCAAAACTCTCCAAACCCATCAAAACTCTCCAAACCCATCAAAACTCTCCAAACCCATCAACTCTCCAAACCCATCAAAACTCTCCAAACCAATCAAAACTCTCCAAACCCATCAAAACTCTCCAAACCCATCAAAACTCTCCAAACCCATCAAAACTCTCCAAACCCATCAAAACTCTCCAAACCCATCAAAACTCTCCAAACCCATCAAAGCTCTTCAAACCCATCAAAACTCTCCAAACCCATCAAAACTCTCCAAACCCATCAAAACTCTCCAAACCCATCAACTCTCCAAACCCATCAAAACTCTCCAAACCCATCAAAACTCTCCAAACCCATCAACTCTCCAAACCCATCAAAACTCTCCAAACCCATCAAAACTCTCCAAACCCATCAACTCTCCAAACCCATCAAAACTCTCCAAACCCATCAAAACTCTCCAAACCCATCAACTCTCCAAACCCATCAAAACTCTCCAAACCCATCAAAACTCTCCAAACCCATCAAAACTCTCCAAACCCATCAACTCTCCAAACCCATCAAAACTCTCCAAACCCATCAAAACTCTCCAAACCCATTAAAACTCTCCAAACCCATCAACTCTCCAAACCCATCAAAACTCTCCAAACCCATCAAAACTCTCCAAACCCATTAAAACTCTCCAAACCCATCAACTCTCCAAACCCATCAAAACTCTCCAAACCCATCAAAACTCTCCAAACCCATCAAAACTCTCCAAACCCATCAACTCTCCAAACCCATCAAAACTCTCCAAACCCATCAACTCTCCAAACCCATCAACTCTCCAAACCCATCAAAACTCTCCAAACCCATCAAAACTCTCCAAACCCATCAAAACTCTCCAAACCCATCAAAACTCTCCAAACCCATCAAAACTCTCCAAACCCATCAAAACTCTCCAAACCCATCAAAACTCTCCAAACCCATCAAAACTCTCCAAACCCATCAAAACTCTCCAAACCCATCAACTCTCCAAACCCATCAACTCTCCAAACCCATCAAAACCTCCAAACTCATCAAAACTCTCCAAACCCATCAAAACTCTCCAAACTCATCAAAACTCTCCAAACCCATCAAAACTCTCCAAACCCATCAACTCTCCAAACCCATCAAAACTCTCCAAACCCATCAAAACTCGCCAAACCCATCAAAACTTTCCAAACTCATCAAAATTCTCCAAACCCATCAAAACTCTCCAAACCCATCAAAACTCTCCAAACTCATCAAAACTCTCCAAACCCATCAAAACTCTCCAAACCCATCAACTCTCCAAACCCATCAAAACTCTCCAAAACCCATCAAAACTCTCCAAAACTCATTAAAACTCTCCGAAACTCAGCAAAACCTTCCAAAACCCACCAAAACGCCTAAAACCCCCCAAATCCCAATTGAAACCCCATCTCCCACCTGAGATCTTGCACCTGGAGCAGAAGGGTCTGGTTGATGAAGGCGATGTCGTCGCTGATGTCGCTGTCTTCGTATTTCTTGCCCTCCAACAACGACAACTGCTTCAACACCTGACGCAGTTTGGGGGTTTTTGAAGAGGTTTTGAGCCAATTTTAAGGGTAATGGGTTTTTTGAGAGTTTTTGGGGAGATGAGAGTTTTTTGAGAGTTTTTTGAAAGTTTTTTGAGTTTTTGAGAGCTTTTTGAGAGTTTTTGAGAGTTTTTTGAAAGTTTTTGAGAGTTTTTTGAGAGTTTTTTGAGAGTTTTTTGAGAGTTTTTGAAAGTTTTTGAGAGTTTTTTGAGTTTTTTGAAAGTTTTTTGAGAGTTTTTTGAGAGTTTTTGAGAGTTTTTTGAGAGTTTTTTGAGAGTTTTTGAAAGTTTTTGAGAGTTTTTTGAGAGTTTTTGAGTTTTTTGAGAGTTTTTTGAGAGTTTTTTGAGAGTTTTTGAGAGTTTTTTGAGAGTTTTTGAGAGTTTTTGAGAGTTTTTTGAGTTTTTGAAAGTTTTTGAGAGTTTTTTGAGAGTTTTTTGAGAGTTTTTGAGAGTTTTTTGAAAGTTTTTTGAGAGTTTTTGAAAGTTTTTGAGAGTTTTTTGAGAGTTTTTTGAGAGTTTTTTGAGTTTTTGAATGTTTTTGAGAGTTTTTTGAGAGTTTTTTGAGAGTTTTTTGAAAGTTTTTTGAGTTTTTGAGAGCTTTTTGAGAGCTTTTTGAGAGTTTTTTGAGAGTTTTTTGAGAGTTTTTGAGAGTTTTTTGAGAGTTTTTTGAGAGTTTTTTGAGAGTTTTTGAGAGTTTTTGAAAGTTTTTGAGAGTTTTTTGAGAGTTTTTTGAGAGTTTTTTGAGAGTTTTTTGAGAGTTTTTTGAGAGTTTTTGAGAGTTTTTTGAGAGTTTTTTGAGAGTTTTTTTGAGAGTTTTTTGAGTTTTTTGAGAGTTTTTGAGAGTTTTTGAGAGTTTTTTGAGAGTTTTTGAAAGTTTTTGAGAGTTTTTTGAGAGTTTTTTGAGAGTTTTTGAGTTTTTTGAGAGTTTTTTGAAAGTTTTTTGAGAGTTTTTTGAGAGTTTTTGAGAGTTTTTTGAGAGTTTTTGAGAGTTTTTTGAGAGTTTTTTGAGAGTTTTTGAAAGTTTTTTGAGAGTTTTTGAGAGTTTTTTGAGAATTTTTTGAGAGTTTTTTGAGAGTTTTTGAGAGTTTTTTGAAAGTTTTTGAAAGTTTTTGAGAGTTTTTTGAGTTTTTTGAGAGTTTTTGAGTTTTTTGAGAGTTTTTTGAGTTTTTTGAGAGTTTTTGAGAGTTTTTTGAGAGTTTTTGAGTTTTTGAGAGTTTTTTGAGAGTTTTTGAGATTTTTTTGAGAGTTTTTTGAGAGTTTTTGAGAGTTTTTTGAGAGTTTTTGAGATTTTTTGAGAGTTTTTTGAGAGTTTTTGAAAGTTTTTGAGAGTTTTTTGAGAGTTTTTGAGATTTTTTGAGAGTTTTTTGAGAGTTTTTGAGAGTTTTTTGAGAGTTTTTTGGGAGTTTTTTGAGAGTTTTTGAGAGTTTTTTGAGAGTTTTTGAAAGTTTTTTGAGAGTTTTTGAGAGTTTTTGAGAGTTTTTGAGTTTTTTGAGAGTTTTTTGAGAGTTTTTTGAGAGTTTTTGAGAGTTTTTTGAGAGTTTTTTGAGAGTTTTTGAAAGTTTTTGAGAGTTTTTTGAGAGTTTTTGAGATTTTTTTGAGAGTTTTTTGAGAGTTTTTGAGAGTTTTTTGAGAGTTTTTGAGATTTTTTGAGAGTTTTTTGAGAGTTTTTGAAAGTTTTTGAAAGTTTTTTGAGAGTTTTTTGAATGTTTTTGAGAGTTTTTGAGAGTTTTTTGAGAGTTTTTGAAAGTTTTTGAGAGTTTTTTGAAAGTTTTTTGAGTTTTTGAGAGCTTTTTGAGAGCTTTTTGAGAGTTTTTGAGAGTTTTTTGAAAGTTTTTGAGAGTTTTTTGAGAGTTTTTTGAGAGTTTTTTGAGAGTTTTTGAAAGTTTTTGAGAGTTTTTTGAGTTTTTTGAAAGTTTTTTGAGAGTTTTTGAGAGTTTTTTGAGAGTTTTTTGAGAGTTTTTGAAAGTTTTTGAGAGTTTTTTGAGAGTTTTTGAGTTTTTTGAGAGTTTTTTGAGAGTTTTTTGAGAGTTTTTGAGAGTTTTTTGAGAGTTTTTGAGAGTTTTTGAGAGTTTTTTGAGTTTTTGAAAGTTTTTGAGAGTTTTTTGAGAGTTTTTTGAGAGTTTTTGAGAGTTTTTTGAAAGTTTTTTGAGAGTTTTTGAAAGTTTTTGAGAGTTTTTTGAGAGTTTTTTGAGAGTTTTTTGAGTTTTTGAATGTTTTTGAGAGTTTTTTGAGAGTTTTTTGAGAGTTTTTTGAAAGTTTTTTGAGTTTTTGAGAGCTTTTTGAGAGCTTTTTGAGAGTTTTTTGAGAGTTTTTTGAGAGTTTTTGAGAGTTTTTTGAGAGTTTTTTGAGAGTTTTTGAGAGTTTTTGAAAGTTTTTGAGAGTTTTTTGAGAGTTTTTTGAGAGTTTTTTGAGAGTTTTTTGAGAGTTTTTTGAGAGTTTTTGAGAGTTTTTTGAGAGTTTTTTGAGAGTTTTTTGAGAGTTTTTTTGAGAGTTTTTTGAGTTTTTTGAGAGTTTTTGAGAGTTTTTGAGAGTTTTTTGAGAGTTTTTGAAAGTTTTTGAGAGTTTTTTGAGAGTTTTTTGAGAGTTTTTGAGTTTTTTGAGAGTTTTTTGAAAGTTTTTTGAGAGTTTTTTGAGAGTTTTTGAGAGTTTTTTGAGAGTTTTTGAGAGTTTTTTGAGAGTTTTTTGAGAGTTTTTGAAAGTTTTTTGAGAGTTTTTGAGAGTTTTTTGAGAATTTTTTGAGAGTTTTTTGAGAGTTTTTGAGAGTTTTTTGAAAGTTTTTGAAAGTTTTTGAGAGTTTTTTGAGTTTTTTGAGAGTTTTTGAGTTTTTTGAGAGTTTTTTGAGTTTTTTGAGAGTTTTTGAGAGTTTTTTGAGAGTTTTTGAAAGTTTTTGAGAGTTTTTTGAGAGTTTTTGAGATTTTTTTGAGAGTTTTTTGAGAGTTTTTGAGAGTTTTTTGAGAGTTTTTGAGATTTTTTGAGAGTTTTTTGAGAGTTTTTGAAAGTTTTTGAGAGTTTTTTGAGAGTTTTTGAGATTTTTTGAGAGTTTTTTGAGAGTTTTTGAGAGTTTTTTG
>OX387262.1:1590480-1592980 GCA_947562095.1 Branchellion lobata | reverse complement strand
TTAGAAAGGATCTACATGAGGACCAAGAGTGAGAATGATTTTGCTGCATGGATGGGTCAGAAGAAACTCTACAAAAGACTGTGTAGACACGAGTGTAGAGATTACTGGAATAATAAACTCAGTGATCCAAAAAACAAAACGGCTAACATTTGGAGCCACATTAATAGTGTCTCTGGTCAAGGAAAGAGATCTTCTGTTGACGGAATTCAGCCTGTTGAATTCCAATCTTTTCTGTTGAAGAAAGTTGAGTCAGCGAGGAACTCAATCCAAGCCAGAGAAAACCCCATTTATTTAGCTTATGCACAAGAAGGCGGTCTCAGTAGGCTCCAGGATGTGGATGAGGATGAGCTTCTCAAGGCTATTCAGAGGCTTCCCAATAAACAGTGTGCAGCTGATCCAATACCCACTTGGCTTTTGAAAAAGATTTCAGGAATGATTTTACCTTTTGTAAAAAGTATGGTCAATCAGTCTTTTTCTGAGGGAATTGTCCCAAAGTCTTGGAAATCGGCTCAGGTTACACCACTGTTGAAAAAGCCTAGTCTTGATCACAACGTTGCTTCATCCTACAGACCCATCTCTAATCTGCCTGTTTTGTCCAAGCTCTCAGAAAGGCCTGTTCTCAACAGAGTCATGAGCTATTTAAATAATTCAAATCTTCTCCCCACCCACCAATCAGCTTAACGTCGTCATCATTCCACTGAAACGGCTGTCACAAAAGTGTATTCAGATATTCTTGGTGCAGCCGATGATGGTAAGCTCTCCCTCCTCATACTGTTAGACTTGTCAGCTGCCTTTGACTTAGTTGATCACAGTATTTTGTTGAAACGGCTAGAAAGCACATATGGTTTTGATAGTCTCACACTGGAATGGTTCAAAAATTACTTGAGTGACAGATCCTTCAATGTACGCTGCAGTGGGACAAAATCGCATTTTGTTGACTCTTCAGTGGGTGTCCCACAAGGATCTGTTCTCGAACCATTGTTGTTTTCTCTATACATTGGAGACCTTGAAAGAATAGTTTTGAAATACAAGCTGGGATTTCATCAATATGCCGATGACACTCAAATATATGGTCACTGCAATAATGAAGGCACAGAATTGCAGATAAGAGTGTCTGAGTGTGTAGATGAAATCGTATCTTGGATGGGAGCCAATTGCCTCAAGCTCAACAGTGAGAAGACTGAAGTGATCTGGTTCTCTTCTCGTCGGAATCTGAAAAATATTCCGAGCTATTCTGTCCGTGTATTAGAAAGCAACATCTTTCCATCAAAATCTGTAAGGAACATGGGAATATCTATGGATAGAGACTTCACGATGTCAACGCAGATATCAAAAACAATACAGATGTATTTCACCTCTCTGCGTCAAATAAGATCCATCAAGGGATGTTTGACAATGGACTCCTTGAAAACACTTGCATCGGCCTTAGTTTTAAGTCGTATTGACTATGGCAACATGGCTTTAGTCAGCTTAGCTAAGGTAGCAACACAGAGTATTCAATCCATAATCAATACAACAGCCAGGCTCATTACTGGAGTAAGAAAATATGATCACATTACCCCTGTACTCAAGGAGCTTCACTGGCTGAAAATTGATGAAAGGATCGAGTACAAAGTTGCTTTGCAGATGTATAAGTGCTTGTCCAACGAGGGTCCTGCGTATCTGACACGTGACCAAGTTCCAGTTGCTAGTCTGCCGGAAAAACAGAGACTGAGATTGGCTAAGTCAAAGGACGTTGTTCCCAACAAGCACAAGCTAAAATCATTAGGATTAAGAAGGTTCAGCGTCAGCGGACCTAAGTTGTGGAACAACCTGCCTAACAGCTTAAAATCTGCAAGTTCAACAAAATCATTTTGTCGATCTCTGAAGACTTACCTGTTCAATAAATCCTTCCCTCCATCATAATAATAATACTGGTCTTTTTTAGAAATAATTTATTTTTATTTTCATTTATTTACTTCTTTTATTTAATTTTTAATTTTTCACAATAGTTTTAATAATAGACGTTTTTGAGTGGCCTCGAAACTCTACGGGGTTAATTCCACTATAATAATATTCGTTTTTATATTGTATTGTATTGTATTGTAATAGAAGGGTGGGTAGGAGAATAGGAGGGTGGGAGGGGAATAGGAGGGTGGGTAGGGAATAGGAGGGTGGGTAGAGGAATAAGAGGGTGGGTAGGGGAATAGGAGGGTGGGTAGAGGAATAAGAGGGTGGGTAGGGGAATGGGAGGGTGGGTAGAGGAATAAGAGGGTGGGTAGGGGAATGGGAGGGTGGGTAGAGGAATAAGAGGGTGGGTAGGGGAATGGGAGGGTGGGAGGGGAATGGGAGGGTGGGTAGAGGAATAAGAGGGTGGGTAGGGGAATGGGAGGGTGGGTAGGGGAATAGGAGGGTGGGTAGGGGAATAGGAGGGTGGGTAGGGGAATGGGAGGGTGGGTAGGGGAATAGGGGGGTGGGTAGGGGAATAGGAGGGTGGGTAGAGGAATAGGAGGGTGGGTAG
>OX387262.1:1565480-1582980 GCA_947562095.1 Branchellion lobata | reverse complement strand
TCGAACGAAAGCTACGAAAGCATTTTGGTATTTTCTATTTTTTAAATTATTGAAAACCTTTCGTCTTGTATGCTATAACTTCAACTCACGTATGATTAACACCCTAAAATGCAGTGAATTCACCAACTCCAAACATATAATTTTATTCCAGTCAAAAGACACATCGCTGGATAAAAACCGAAGCCTTTCATTGGTGCTAATGCGGTCATCAGACGCCTGTTTCCATCTTTTTGTCCAATCACTGAACACCACTTTCCAACAAAACCTGGCTGCCAAACTTAAAGCCACAAGACCCATCAGTCGAGAGGAAGAAATTGATTAATCACTCAGGGTGAAATTATTGATAATTATCACTTGAATTATCATCACTTTTATTAAATTTATTTATCGTTTTAATTAAATTAATTTGACATTTTAAATTAAATTATTTCATAATTTTTAATTGAAAAAATCGTTCGTTTTTAATTAATTTAACTACTTGTATAAATTAATGAAAGGAATTTAACGATCGTGTGTTATCATTAATGTGAATAATGACTCAATGATTAACGACTCTACTTCAGAAAAAAATCTCCTTTTTTATTAATTTTGAGAATTGTAAATATTGATAAAATTCATGGAAATGGTGTAAAAAACTCAATGAATCACCCAATGGAAACCACTAAGATACAAAATAATTATACTATACCATAAAAAATAAAAATAAGCCTTATTATATATTTTAATTTTTTGTTGTTGATTTAGTTGTTTGAAATGTTTATGATCACTAATACTTATGTTTGTTGTTGCTTATATCTATTTTGGACACAGACGTTGTTCTCGTTCTTGAAACTTTCCCTCAATAAATAAATTATAAGTCATGCATTTCGAGATACGAAATTAATTATTTTTTATATTTTTTACGCAAAAACTTTTCAAGTCATATATTTTCCGGTTCTGCCGTCCTCTTGTCAAGTAGCTCGGTCAATAAATGTAATCTAATCTACCTAATCAAATCATTTATGTAACGCTGATTACACACTGTTCAAAAGCGCTCTGCTACGAATGTACTTTCAACTTTGTCGATTGGTGGCGACTTTATATAATGAATAATTTAATAGTTAATTAGCGAAGTAACCATTTAATGAAACAATATTTGGTGAATAATTGGATTAAATTCAATAACTTTAATTTAATTTCAATTTATGAATGATTGATTAGAAGGTTTTCAGAATTCTTCAAAATCATCATCACCACCATAAGTCTCATAACCACCCTTTTTGATACCACTACTACTGAGCCTGCCCTTTTTTCCCACACCACCATTCTTACTCACCCCCACACCATCACCACCACCATCATCATCACCACCACCATCATCATCATTATCAGCATCATCATCATCATCATCCCACTCATTTCCTTCCTTCTCTCCATCATCAAAATCCACTCTGACATCATACTGGAAGTCCCGATGGCCTAACGGGATATGGTGTCGGTTGAAGGAGGTTTGCATCACATCCTTGTGTTTCTTTAAGTCACTCTCACTCACGCGATTCAAATCTTGCTCATGACCAGAAAAAATTTTTGTCGCAGAAAAGTCTGTTATTTCCTGCGAATTGAGTTGATGAGGCATGGGCGTGGGTGGGTGGTGTGGCGATTGGAATGAATGAAAGACGATTGTGGAAAGATGAGTGTGAGTTGGTGAGTAGAGGTGAGTAGTTGTGACTGGGTGAGTAGATGGCTAAGTGAGTAGGTAGGTGGGTCAGGTTCTGTGGGTGGCTGAGTGAGTAGGTAGGTGGGTCAGGTTCTGTGGGTGGCTGAGTGAGTAGGTAGGTGGGTCAGGTTTTGTGGGTGGCTAAGTGAGTAGGTAGGTGGGTCAGGTTCTGTGGGTGGCTGAGTAGGTAGGTGGGTCATGTTCTGTGGGTGGTTAAGTGAGTAGGTAGGTGGGTCAGGTTCTGTGGGTGGCTAAGTGAGTAGGTAGGTGGGTCAGGTTCTGTGGGTGGTTAAGTGAGTAGGTAGGTGGGTCAGGTTTTGTGGGTGGCTGAGTAGGTAGGTGGGTCATGTTCTGTGGGTGGCTAAGTGAGTAGGTAGGTGGGTCAGGTTCTGTGGGTGGCTAAGTGAGTAGGTAGGTGGGTCAGGTTCTGTGGGTGGCTAAGTGAGTAGGTAGGTGGGTCAGGTTTTGTGGGTGGCTGAGTAGGTAAGTGGGTCAGGTTCTGTGGGTGGCTAAGTGAGTAGGTAGGTGGGTCAGGTTCTGTGGGTGGCTAAGTGAGTAGGTAAGTGGGTCAGGTTCTGTGGGTGGCTGAGTGAGTAGGTAGGTGGGTCAGGTTCTGTGGGTGGCTAAGTGAGTAGGTAGGTGGGTCAGGTTCTGTGGGTGGCTAAGTGAGTAGGTAAGTGGGTCAGGTTCTGTGGGTGGCTAAGTGAGTAGGTAGGTGGGTCAGGTTCTGTGGGTGGCTAAGTGAGTAGGTAGGTGGGTCAGGTTCTGTGGGTGGCTAAGTGAGTAGGTAGGTGGGTCAGGTTCTGTGGGTGGCTAAGTGAGTAGGTAGGTGGGTCAGGTTTTGTGGGTGGCTAAGTGAGTAGGTAGGTGGGTCATGCTCTGTGGGTGGTTAAGTGAGTAGGTAGGTGGGTCATGCTCTGTGGGTGGTTAAGTGAGTAGGTAGGTGGGTCAGGTTCTGTGGGTGGCTAAGTGAGTAGGTAAGTGGGTCAGGTTCTGTGGGTGGCTAAGTGAGTAGGTAGGTGGGTCAGGTTCTGTGGGTGGCTGAGTAGGTAGGTGAGTCAGGTTCTGTGGGTGGCTAAGTGAGTAGGTAGGTGGGTCAGGTTCTGTGGGTGGCTAAGTGAGTAGGTAGGTGGGTCAGGTTCTGTGGGTGGCTAAGTGAGTAGGTAGGTGGGTCAGGTTCTGTGGGTGGCTAAGTGAGTAGGTAGGTGGGTCAGGTTCTGTGGGTGGTTAAGTGAGTAGGTAGGTGGGTCAGGTTCTGTGGGTGGCTAAGTGAGTAGGTAGGTGGGTCAGGTTCTGTGGGTGGTTAAGTGAGTAGGTAGGTGGGTCAGGTTCTGTGGGTGGCTGAGTAGGTAGGTGGGTCAGGTTCTGTGGGTGGCTAAGTGAGTAGGTAAGTGGGTCAGGTTCTGTTGGTGGTTAAGTGAGTAGGTAGGTGGGTCAGGTTTTGTGGGTGGCTAAGTGAGTAGGTAGGTGGGTCAGGTTCTGTGGGTGGCTGAGTAGGTAGGTGGGTCAGGTTCTGTGGGTGGCTAAGTGAGTAGGTAGGTGGGTCAGGTTCTGTGGGTGGCTAAGTGAGTAGGTAGGTGGGTCAGGTTCTGTGGGTGGCTAAGTGAGTAGGTAGGTGGGTCAGGTTCTGTGGGTGGTTAAATGAGTAGGTAGGTGGGTCAGGTTCTGTGGGTGGCTGAGTAGGTAAGTGGGTCAGGTTCTGTGGGTGGCTAAGTGAGTAGGTAGGTGGGTCAGGTTTTGTGGATGGCTAAGTGAGTAGGTAGGTGGGTCATGCTCTGTGGGTGGTTAAGTGAGTAGGTAGGTGGGTCAGGTTCTGTGGGTGGCTAAGTGAGTAGGTAGGTGGGTCAGGTTCTGTGGGTGGCTAAGTGAGTAGGTAGGTGGGTCAGGTTCTGTGGGTGGCTAAGTGAGTAGGTAGGTGGGTCAGGTTCTGTGGGTGGCTGAGTGAGTAGGTAGGTGGGTCAGGTTCTGTGGGTGGCTAAGCAGTTATAGGCAGTGAAATGTGGAGAAGTATGGGTGGGTGAAGGATAGGTGAAGGGTGGGTGGGAGCGGGAATAGGTGCATGGCATATAGTCACACCCTTAAATACTTACAGTCTCTTTGTTAATCTTCACATTAGAAGGTTTGAAATCTTGAGAGACTATCCTCTTTAACAACGCCATTATCTGAAAATCTCTCATAACCATCATCATCATCATCATCATCATCATCATCATCATCATCATCATCATCCTCATCATCATTATCATCATCATCATCCTCATCATCATCATCATCCTCATCATCATCATCACCTGTTTTTCACTGACTGCATGTAGAACATCTGCATGGTGTTTCATCACCTTTTCCCCTACTTCCTGCACTTTCCCCTTTACCCCTATCTTTCTCAACACTACCTCCCTCACCTTTTTCTTCTCCCTCATCTGGTGGCATGAATGAATTTTTAACAACCATTCAAAACATCATTTTCTTCCTCATCACTGTCATCGTCGTTTTCATAATCATCATCATCATCATCATCATCATCATCATCATCATCCTCATCCTCATCTTCATCCTTTTCTTCATCCTCATCTTCCTTCTCATCTTCATCCCCTCACCTTATATATAATGACAAGAGTAGGGGGATTGTATCTTACACCACATTTCAAAGCTTCCCTTTTATTCATATTTTTTTTTCAATTTCCCAAATCACAAGTCTTTAATTTCAATTTCAATCGTTTTTTTAAACTAAAGCTACATTTTATTGTATTTTAGGTGTAACAAAATGTCGGAATTTTCTATCATAGCTTTCACGAGGTTTTTTTTCCATAAACTTTATCTAAACATTTTCAGACAAACGCCGGAGACGATACAAAGCATGGCGAATAATCATACCAAGAGAAACGGCTATACACACTTTCGCGCAACCATAAACTGAGAGCTGCTTGACGACTTAAATGAATGAAGCTTCTTTTGAATAAAATTTTCAAATTATGTTTTTTTCATTTATTGAGAGTATAGATGAAAAAAAGTTATTCAACGTTTAAAAATACATTTGTTTGTTAAATTTATTTTTTATTTAGCACCTAAGTGAACATTTCACGACTGTACTTTTAAAATAGCCTTCTCAATAAGTATCCGAATATGTTTAGAGATAACAAAAATGATTTTTCTGATAAAGAAAGCGAGGTAAAAACTTAGAAAGGAAAAATTCAGGATTAAATATTTTCAATTTCAAAGAAGTGCAGACAATTTTATGCATTCAAAAAAAGAATCATGCACAAAATTATACATAAGTTTTTTTGCTACGAATGATTTATTTTTTTATTTATTTTTCATTATTCATCATCACTATGAATATTGATATTTATTTTTATTATTTCTATCTGCTGTAATTCTTTTTATTTTCATTTTTCAATTATATTTGCATTATTATTATTTATATTTTAAAAAATTCCAATATTCAAACACTAATTATTTATATCCGCATTGAATATTATAAATTGATTTTTTTTTGAATGTGGCCAGGAGGAGAGTGGAGGCGAGCAGCCCGTTGCCACAACTCCCAAAAAGAATAAGTTTGCTATTTGGAGTGAAGTGATCCACGATCAGGTCACCATTATCATCATCATCTTTCCACCATCATTTTAATCATCATCTCTTCACCATCATCATCACCACCATCATCACCATCATTTTAATCATCATTTTTTCACCATCACTCTATTTTCACCATCATTTCATCATCATTTTTGCCAACTTCATATTAAGCTTTCATTTTTTCACCAATTCCATCGTTCCATTCTTCACTGTTTTCATTCTCACAATCATCTCTGCCATCCTCACCTCCATCATCACCAGTTATTGAGCAGTGGCCTGGGTATGCAGTGTGGGGTGGATGGTATGGTGGTGGAAAGATCGGTGGAGTCCTACCACATTCCCACCACAAAACTACCCAAAAGTATAAAAGATAGAGATCCTGGGGAAAAGGATGATGATGATGGTGATGGTAGCGATGGTGTTGATGGTGATGGTGGCGATGGTGATGAGTTAAATGATGATGAAAGAATGGTGAATGAAGATGGTGGTAGGGGTGACAGGGGTGGTAAAGAGGTGAAAAAGATGAAAATGGATGTAGGGGGGGAGAAGAGGGTGGGGATCAAAGCAAGGTTGGGGGAGAGGAAAGTTCTGGAAGATGGGAAAAAGATCCCCATTATTGAGAGGCTGGGTGAAAGGAACAGGAAAATGAAAAGGAAGGAGAGGTTCAGTGTGGTCATGCCATTGGTTGATGCTTGCTTGCAACAGCTGTTATCGACCAATCAAATCGAAGAATTTCTCAGAGCTCAGCTGAAAGCTTTTAAAGAACCACCCAATATGAAAGAAATTTTTCGTTGGTGATGATGATGATGATGATGGTGATGATGATGATGATGATGATGATGATGATGATGATGATGATGATGATGATGATGGTGATGATGATGATGATGATGATGATGATGATGATGATGGTGATGATGATGATGATGATGGTGATGATGATGATGATGATGATGATGATGATGGTGATGATGATGATGACGATGATGATGATGAGGATGATGATGACGATGATGATGATGAGGATGATGATGATGATGGTGATAATGATGATGATGACGATGGTGATGACGATGGTGATGAGGAAAATCATAATCATAACCATCTCACCATAACAGCCATCCCATCATAACAATCACCACGTCATCATAGAAACCTTTTAACCTTATTCCATTTTTATCCTAGCAACCACCAAACGTCCACCATCTCATCATACCAACAGGGAAGGCAGTGGAGGTGGTAGGACTGGATGCCTGTAAGGAACTGCTGCGACAGACGCAACAAGTACAACTGGATGGAGGCATGCTAACCCTGGTCGTGTGGTGGTGGTGGTGACGGTGGTGGTTCTGGTGGTGGTGGTGGTAGTGGTGGTGGTGGTGGTGGTGGTGGTGGTGGTGGTGGTGGTGGTGGTGGTGGTGGTGGTGGTGGCGGTTGTGGTGGTGGTGGTGATGGTGATGTAATGGGAGTGGTGGTGGTGGTTGTGATGTAATGGGGGTGGTTTAATGGAGGTTTGGTGGTGGTGGTTTGGTGGATTTGTTGTGGTGATGATTTGTGGGGGATTAGGGTGGTGGTGATTTTTGGTGACATGGTGACGGGATGGAGTGGGAGGTGTGGTGATTTTGAAATTTTGGATTTGGGTAGGGTTTATGGGTAGTGTGATTATTTGGCGCGATTTGTTTTGGTAAAAAAAGAGTTTTTGTGGCGGTATGGTGGGATTGAGGTTTGGGGGTTTCGTGGGAGTGTGGTGGGATGGAAATTTGAGGCTTCTGTAGTGGGGGTCTAAGGAAAAATGGAGATTTGGGGGTTTTGTGGGGGTCTAGAGAAGATAGGGGGTTTATTGGGGGTTTTGTGGGGGTCTAGAGAAGATAGGGGGTTTATTGGGGGTTTTGTGGGGGTCTAGAGAAGATAGGGGGTTTGTTGGAATGAAAAGGATGCTGATGAGGTTCTTGTGTGACATTTTGGTTGCAGTGGTAGTGGTTTGGGGGGATAGTGAAAGATTTCGATGGTTGTGTGGATTTTTGTGGAATGGTTGTTTAAGGGCGGTATTTTGGTTGTGGTGGTGGTAGTTATTTGATAGATGGAATTGGTCGTATATATATATATATATATACACATACATTTACACACATTGGTACACGTACACAGGATGGCTCACGCAAGCGCAGTATCGGGGGGGTGTACCTCCATCTCCTCAAATCCCTCACCAACAAGCAACAACAGGCCTACATCTTCAGCAAGGACCACATCCACCACTACTACCGCCGTAATAAAACCAGCGCCACCACTACCACTACCACTACTAGTGCTATTGCTATTAGTAGTAGTAGTGATAATAGTAATAATAATAAAAACGTTGTTACCACGACTAATATGAATATTAGTAATCATAGTGCTAATACTAAGAATACTGGTGCTGCTACTACTACTACTACTACTACTACTACTAATAATAATAATAATAATAATTATAATAATAATAATAATAATAATAATAATAATAATAATCTTTACGATTTTGACATAACGGATATTGGAAATGATGATGACGACAAAAATAACAATAATAGTAAAAATAATACTACTTCTGTTAGAAATATAAATAATGATATTGTTTCTAAAGACGCTGAAGATGGCGAATATATGAGTGGGGACGAGGAGTCTTGAGTTTTTTTTTGAATAAAATGATCAGAATGACTGTTTCAATCAAATTCAAACGAAACTAAATTTTTGAAGCATCTTTTTTTTACTCTTTTTATCTAGTTCTTATTTTACTTTGTGATATTTTTCAAGCCATTGGAGTTAAGTGCCTCAAATAAAATTATTATTATTTAAATTCTAAAAGTAAACCGAAAAAACGGAGCTGCTTTCTAATACAGTTGTATGCTTTAACTATCAAGCTTTTAAACTTGTAATTTCAATTCATAAGTTCACATTTTATAACGTTGAATAATTATTCAATTTTGAATAATGGAAAGTCAAGAAAAAAAGTTAAAGGAGGTTAAATTGCTAATTAATTATTATTTCGTCTTAATGTGTTCATTCATGACATCACACTCAAATTTTTCACTTATTCAAATTTTCGCTCAAAAAATCCATTTATTTTAACTCATAAAACACCCGTTTACACACAAACATACTCACACACACACGCACACACTACTATCTCTACTATCACTACCTCTTGGGAAGGTGGAAGATTTTTGGCTGATAAGCGCTCCGGGTGATAAGACGTGCCAGCAGACGTGGGAAAAGATGAACACAGTGACCAATAAGCAGAACAACCTCTCTGTCAACTTCAAGTTCCATATCCCTGACCTCAAAGTTTTTTTATTTTTTTATTTTTTACATTTAATTGTGTTTATTTTTTTTAATAGACTTTATTGAAGAAAATTCAGACAAAAAAATATATATTCATATGACAAATTTATATATTCAATTATTTATTTTCTAATACTAATTCTTATTCATAAATTCATCTATTTAATTATTACTTTATTTTAAGTTTTATTTCACAAGCCATGCACTCCTCTTCAACCCACACTACTCACACCCCCCTTGGATGATTGACAGGTGGGAACCCTGGATGTTCTAGTGGGATTATCAGATGATCTGGCAAAGCTGGATGTGTATGTGGAGTCGTAAGTGGATTCTGATTTTGATTGTTTGATTAATTATCTAATTAATTTATTAATTAAAACAGATGTAAACGAACCAATAAAAAAAACATAAATAAATTAACAAACCAATGAAAAAAACAAATAAACTGACAAACAAATACAGAGCAATACAAACAGACACGAAAAAACATACACCAACACAAACAGGGTGGTTAGGAAGATAAGCGGCTATTTGGGTGATGTGGTGGAAGGGGAAAAAGATAAGTTGCAGGAAGCTTTGCTTGTTAACGGAAGTTGGTGGTGTGGCGTGGCGTGGCATGGCGTGGCGTGGCGTGGCGTGGCGTGGCGTGGCGTTGTGTGGCGTTGTGTGGTGGGGTGTGGTGTGGCGTGGCGTGGCGTGTTGTGACATGTTGTGGTGTGATGGGGTTTATTGTGGTTTGGTTCGGTTTGGGTTAGTGTGGTGTGTTTGTGGAGTTGATGACATGGCATTTTTTCAATTTTTTTAATTATAATTTTATCACCACATTACAACCACACCAACCACATTACAACCACACCAACCACATCTCACTACACCAACCACATTTTACTACACCAACCACATCTCACCACACCAACCACATCTCACCACTCTACATCACATCAACCACACCATTTCAACCACACCCCATCACAACCACACCACATCAACCACACCACATCAACTACACCACCACAGCCACAATGAGCGCTTACCTCTCTCGTTTTCAATGGGATCTGGCCAAGTATTCTGTCAACCAGCCCATCCACAACATCACCACTCACATCACCAAGGTGAGCGCTTTTACAACTACTACTACTACTACTACTACTACTAATAATAATAATAATAATAATAATAATAATAATAATAATAATAATAATAATAATAATAATAATAACAATATTACCGCTACCACCATTACTACTACAACCACTACTACTACTCTATTGTTACTACTACTACTACTACTACTACTACTACTACTACTGCTACTACTACTACTACTACTACTACTACTACTACTACTACTACTACTACTACTACTACTACTGCTACAACAACTACTAGTACTACTACTACTAATAATAATAATAATAATAATAATAATAATAATAATAATAATAATAATAATAATAATAATAATAATAATAACAATATTACCGCTACCACCATTACTACTACAACCACTACTACTACTCTACTGTTACTACTACTACTACTACTACTACTACTACTACTACTACTACTACTGCTACTACTACTACTACTACTACTACTACTACTACTACTACTACTACTACTGCTACAACAACTACTAGTACTACTACTAATAATAATAATAATAATAATAATAATAATAATAATAATAATAATAATAATAATAATACTGCTACTACTACTACTGCTACTACTTCTACTGCTACTACTACTAAGGCTACTACTACTACTACTACTACTACTACTACTACTACTACTACTACTACTACTACTACTACTACTACTACTACTACTACTACTACTACTACTATTACTACTACTGCTACTACTACTACTACTACTACTACTACTACTACTACTACTAATGCTACTACTACTACTACAACTACTACTACTACTACTACTACTACTACTACTACTACTACTACTACTACTACTACTACTACTACTACTACTACTATTACTACTACTGCTACTACTACTACTACTACTACTACTACTACTACTACTACTACTACTACTACTACTACTACTACTACTTCTACTACTACTGCTACTACTACTACTTCTACTACTACTACTACTGCTACGACTAGTGATGATGTGATGACGGTTCTTCAGGGTTTGAAGATGACCACGGCTTTTGGGAGCCATAAACCGGGAGTGATTTGTAATATAGTGGGACAGAGTTGCGTGATCGTTAGTCTCACTTTTTAGTTTCGAAACCCTCAAAGTCATCGGCAAGACAGAGTCGAGAAAGAGGGTTGAAATGTAGTGAATGGTCAGCAAGTAGGAATACTTGAGTTTGCCATAGGCCTTCCACAGCACCAGATTGTGAACCGCAGTTTTGGCCGTTGAAGGCAGCTGAAATCGTAAGTTGAATGAGAAGTTTTACATGGAGGGCTTGAGTGCGAACACCCCTCAGTTGAAGAAGTCAGTCGATGTCTGTTGCTACCGACAACTCCTCCCGTTCGAAGAGGTCATCGGTGTTATGAAGCACCAGAGTGTCATGAAGGACACACTCCTTGAACCGCACCAGTCTTCAGCAGGGCATCTTGGTGAATGTGACTTCCAGGCCTCTGTAGCAGGACCAAGTTGATCGGGTTCTCACTGTCTATCATCTCAACATCCCAGTGTACGCCTTCAACATCCCAGTGTACGCCTTCAAAACCCCAGTGTACGCCTTCAACATCCCAGTGTACGCCTTCAAAACCCCAGTGTACGCCTTCAAAATCCCAGTGTACGCCTTCAAAACCCCAGTGTACGCCTTCAAAACCC
This sequence comes from Branchellion lobata, assembly GCA_947562095.1. Lineage (NCBI taxonomy): Eukaryota > Metazoa > Annelida > Clitellata > Hirudinida > Piscicolidae > Branchellion > Branchellion lobata. Next base: position 1,571,570 of record OX387262.1, on the reverse strand, counting down.
CAGTGTACGCCTTCAAAACCCCAGTGTACGCCTTCAAAATCCCAGTGTACGCCTTTAAAATCCCAGTGTACGCCTTCAAAACCCCAGTGTACGCCTTCAAAACCCCAGTGTACGCCTTCAAAACCCCAGTGTACGCCTTCAAAACCCCAGTGTACGCCTTCAAAATCCCAGTGTACGCCTTCAAAACCCCAGTGTACGCCTTCAAAACCCCAGTGTACGCCTTCAACATCCCAGTGTACGCCTTCACTAACCCCAGTGTACGCCTTCAAAACCTCAGTGTATGCCTTCAACATCCCAGTGTACGCCTTCAAAACCCCAGTGTACGCCTTTAAAATCCCAGTGTATGCCTTCAAAACCCCAGTGTACGCCTTCAACATCCCAGTGTACGCCTTCACTAACCCCAGTGTACGCCTTCAAAACCTCAGTGTACGCCTTCAAAACCCCAGTGTACGCCTTCAGAACCCCAGTGTACGCCGTCAAAACCCCTGTGTACGCCTTCAAAATCCCAGTGTACGCCTTCAAAACCCCAGTGTACGCCTTCAAAACCCCAGTGTACGCCTTCAAAACCCCAGTGTACGCCTTCACTAACCCCAGTGTACGCCTTCAAAACCTCAGTGTACGCCTTCAAAACCCCAGTGTACGCCTTCAAAATCCCAGTGTACGCCTTCAGAACCCCAGTGTACGCCTTCAACATCCCAGTGTACGCCTTCAAAATCCCAGTGTACGCCTTCAAAACCCCAGTGTACGCCTTCACTAACCCCAGTCTACGCCTTCAAAACCTCAGTGTACGCCTTCAGAACCCCAGTGTACGCCTTCAAAATCCCAGTGTACGCCTTCAAAACCCCAGTGTACGCCTTCAACATCCCAGTGTACGCCTTCAAAACCCCAGTGTACGCCTTCAAAATCCCAGTGTACGCCTTCAAAACCCCAGTGTACGCCTTCAAAACCCCAGTGTACGCCTTCAAAATCCCAGTGTACGCCTTCAAAACCCCAGTGTACGCCTTCAACATCCCAGTGTACGCCTTCAAAACCTCAGTGTACGCCTTCAACATCCCAGTGTACGCCTTCAAAACCCCAGTGTACGCCTTCAAAATCCCAGTGTACGCCTTCAAAACCCCAGTGTACGCCTTCAACATCCCAGTGTACGCCTTCACTAACCCCAGTGTACGCCTTCAAAACCCCAGTGTACGCCTTTAAAATCCCAGTGTACGCCTTCAAAACCCCAGTGTACGCCTTCAAAACCCCAGTGTACGCCTTCAAAATCCCAGTGTACGCCTTCAAAATCCCAGTGTACGTCTTCAAAATCCCAGTGTACGCCTTCAAAACCCCAGTGTACGCCTTCAACATCCCAGTGTACGCCTTCAACATCCCAGTGTACGCCTTCAAAACCCCAGTGTACGCCTTCAAAACCCCAGTGTACGCCTTCAAAACCCCAGTGTACGCCTTCAAAACCCCAGTGTACGCCTTCAAAATCCCAGTGTATGCCTTCAAAATCCCAGTGTATGCCTTTAAAACCCCACTGTATGCCTTCACTAAATCCTCCCTGAGAGAGCCAATCACTTTTTTGATTACTATGTAAGCCAAGTTCCACCAAGTTTCTGTCTGCAGCAGCGACCTCGCAATTCTCACAGCTCCCAGACATATGAGTTGTTTCTTGTCAAATTGACGGAAGCCTCATTGGTCGCTGACCTGTCATTGGTCACTGAGGTGTCATTGGTCGCTGACCTGTCATTGGTCACTGAGGTGTCATTGGTCGCTGAGGTGTCATTGGTCACTGAGGCGTCATTGGTCACTGAGATGTCATTGGTCACTGAGATGTCATTGGTCACTGAGGTGTCATTGGTCACTGAGGTGTCATTGGTCACTGAGGTGTCATTGGTCACTGAGGCGTCATTGGTCACTGAGGCGTCATTGGTCACTGAGGTGTCATTGGTCACTGAGGTGTCATTGGTCACTGAGGCGTCATTGGTCACTGAGGCGTCATTGGTCACTGAGGTGTCATTGGTCACTGAGGCGTCATTGGTCACTGAGGTGTCATTGGTCACTGAGGTGTCATTGGTCGCTGAGGTGTCATTGGTCACTGAAGTGTCATTGGTCACTGAGGTGTCATTGGTCGCTGACCTGTCATTGGTCACTGAGGTGTCATTGGTCACTGAGGTGTCATTGGTCACTGAGGTGTCATTGGTCACTGAAGTGTCACTGGTCACTGAGGTGTCATTGGTCACTGAGGTGTCATTGGTCACTGAGGTGTCATTGGTCACTGAGGTGTCATTGGTCACTGAGGCGTCATTGGTCACTGAGGTGTCAATGGTCACTGAGGTGTCACTGGTCACTGAGGTGTCATTGGTCACTGAGGCGTCATTGGTCACTGAGGTGTCAATGGTCACTGAGGTGTCATTGGTCACTGACCTGTCATTGGTCACTGAGGCGTCATTGGTCACTGAGGTGTCATTGGTCACTGAGGTGTCATTGGTCACTGAGGTGTCATTGGTCACTGAGGTGTCATTGGTCACTGAGGCGTCATTGGTCACATTGGTCACTGAGGCGTCATTGGTCACTGAGGTGTCATTGGTCACTGACCTGTCATTGGTCGCTGACCTGTCATTGGTCACTGAGGTGTCATTGTTCACTGAGGTGTCATTGGTCACTGAGGTGTCATTGGTCACTGAGGTGTCATTGGTCACTGAGGTGTCATTGGTCACTGAGGCGTCATTGGTCACTGAGGTGTCACTGGTCACTGAGGTGTCATTGGTCACTGAGGTGTCATTGGTCACTGAGGTGTCATTGGTCACTGAGGTGTCATTGGTCACTGAGGTGCCATTGGTCACTGAGGCGTCATTGGTCACTGAGGTGTCATTGGTCACTGAGGTGCCATTGGTCACTGAGGCGTCATTGGTCACTGAGGTGTCATTGGTCACTGAGGTGTCATTGGTCGCTGAGGTGTCATTGGTCACTGAGGTGTCATTGGTCACTGAGGCGTCATTGGTCACTGAGGTGTCATTGGTCACTGAGGCGTCATTGGTCACTGAGGTGTCATTGGTCACTGAGGTGTCAATGGTCACTGAGGTGTCATTGGTCACTGAGGTGTCATTGGTCACTGAGGTGTCATAGGTCGCTGAGTAATAGTTGTAGTAGTAGTAGTACTACTAGTTGAACATCCGTGTGTGAGAATCAGCTCAAGCTCCAAGTCAGTCATCGGATTGGTTGTTTATCGCACAGGTGCTGCTTCATCATTGTTTTACAAGGAATTTGAAAACACCTTGGGTATTCTGGCCACATACAATGAAGAGGTTTTGATTCTGGGTGATTTCAATTTTCACTTGGAGCAGTCTGACAACACAGATGCACAAACATTTCTCAACATTTTAAGGTCCCATGGTTTTGATTCGTCCACAAACCAACCCACCCATAACCAAGGAGGATGGCTTGATGTGATAGCATCCAGAAAGAGTGTCAACATCAACTATATTGATAGTGGCATTTCTGATCACAAGCTGCTTTTGTGCACTTGTGAGATGCTCAAACCACATCCCATCTATCGACAGCTCCAAATTAGACGTTGGAATTTTTTGGACACTGAAAAGTGTATTTCAGAACTAAAGCTGTCTCCGCTTTCAGCTGCCACAAGTCTTGATGTGAACTCAGCTTTTGACCTTTATAACTCCACTCTGTCAGGGATCCTTGACAAGATGATTCCTTTTAAGACCGTTAGAATACTTTCTGATCCATGGTTTGATCGGGAGTGTCGTACTTCTAAATGTCTGAAAAGGAGTTTAGAAAGGATCTACATGAGGACCAAGAGTGAGAATGATTTTGCTGCATGGATGGGTCAGAAGAAACTCTACAAAAGACTGTGTAGACACGAGCGTAGAATTTACTAAGCTAATAAACTCAGTCATTCAAAAAAAAAACGGCTAACATTAGGAACCACATTAATAGTGTCTCTGGTCGAGGAGATATCTTCTGTTGACGGAATTCAGCCTGTTGAATTCCAATCTTTTCTGTTACGCTGCAGTGGGAAAAAATCGGATTTTGTTGACTCTTCAGTGGGTGTCCCACAAGGATCTGTTCTTGGACCATTGTTGTTTTCTCTATACACTGGAGACCTTGAAAGAATAGTTATGAAATACAAGCTGGGATTTCATCAATATGCTGATGGCACTCAAATATATGGTCACTGAAATAATGAAGGCACAGAAGAATTGCAGATAAGAGTGTCTGAGTGTGTAGATGAAATCGCATCTTGGATGGGAGCCAATTGCCTCAAGCTCAACAGTGAGAAGACTGAAGTGATCGGGTTCTCTCCTCATCGGAATCTGAAAAATATTCCGAGCTATTCTGTCCGTGTATTAGAAAGCAACATCTTTCCATCAAAATCTGTAAGGAACTTGGGAATATCCATGGATAGAGACCTCACGATGTCAACGCAGATATCAAAAACAATACAGGTGTGTTTTACCCCTCTGCGTCAAATAAGATCCATCAAGGGATGTTTGACAATGGACTCCTTGAAGACACTTGCATTGGCCTTAGTTTTAAGTCGTCTTGACTATGGCAACATGGCTTTAGTCAGCTTACCTAAGGTAGCAACACAGAGTATTCAATCCATAATCAATACAACAGCCAGGCTCATTACAGGAGTAAGAAAATATGATCACATTACCCCTGTACTCAAGGAGCTTCACTGGCTGAAAATTGATGAAAGAATTGAGTGGAAAATTGCTCAGCCGGAAAAACAAAGACTGAGATCGGCTAAGTCAAAGGACGTTGTTCCCAACAGGCGCAAACTCAAATCGTTAGGATTAAGAAGGTTCAGCGTCAGCGGACCTAAGTTGTGGAACAACCTGCCTAACAGCTTGAAATCTTCAAGTTCAACAAAATCATTTTGTCGATCTCTGAAGACTTACCTGTTCAATAAATCGTTCCCTCCATCATACAATACAATACACGATTATAATAATAATAATAGTAATAATAATACTGTACTTCTTTTTTAAAAATAATTTATTTTTATTTTCATTTATTTACTTATTTAATTCTATTTTTAATTTTTCACAATAGTTTTAATAATGAGACGTTTTGAGTGGCCTCGAAACTCTACGGGGTTGATGCCACTATAATAATATTCGTGTTTGTTTCGTATTGTATTGTATTTTGTTTTATTGTATTGTATTGTATTGTATTTTATTGTATTATATTGTATTGTATTGTATTGTATTGTATTGTATTGTATTGTATCATCATCATTATCATCATCGTCATTAGCATTATCATATCAAAAACAAAAACAATAAGAATAACAAAAATAACAACAACAACAACAGCAAGTGAGTCAGATGGAAAGTGACCTGAAGAGCAAGGCAACAGCCTACAACAGTCTAAAGGGAGATCTCCAAAAACTTGAAAAAAAGACCCAGTTGGTGTCTGTCTGTCTGTCTGTCTGTCTGTGTGTGTGTGTGTGTGTGTGTGTGTGTGTGTGTTTGTGTTTGTGTTTGTGTGTGTGTGTGTGTGTGTGTGTGTGTGTGTGTGTGTGTGTGTGTGTGTGTGTGTGTGTGTGTGTGTGTGTGTTTGTGTGTGTGTGTGTGTGTGTGTGTGTGTGTGTGTGTGTGTGTGTGTGTGTGTGTGTGTGTGTGTATGTGTGTGTGTGTGTGACTTTTCCTTCTCTTCCTTCTCGTCTTCCTCCTCATCCAGAGGCAGCTTATTGACTCGTAGCTTGGTGGACCTGGTTCGCAAGGAGGACTTCGTGCTGGGATCCGAGTACCTCACCACCGTGCTGGTGGTCGTCAACAAGTGGCTGGTGGTTTTTGAGAGTTTATGGTGGTTTTGGGGTTTTTTTTTAGCGGTTTTGAGGGTGTTTTGGCGGTTTTGTGTTGCTTTTGGGGATTTTGGAGTGGCTTTGGGGTTTGTATTTGTTTTGGAGGTTTCTATTGGCTTTGGGGTTTTTTGGTGGTTTAGGGGATTTTTTGGTAATTTTTGGGGCTTTGTGATGCTTTTGGTGATCATTTTCTGGTAGTTTTTTGGTGATATTTTGGGTTTCAGTGGTGAGTTGGGAGTTTTTGTGGTGGTTTGGTCTTGAATGTTGCAGGGGAG